>OV651830.1:18117818-18143818 GCA_927349885.1 Psylliodes chrysocephalus
GAAATTGTTACAAACATGAAACTGATACTATGTTGATTGCAAGAAATACCTGCATTTACGAACAAAAATTGTAAATTTTTAAAGTCGAAATTTGAAAATGAAATAAAAATGTGTCAAATGTCAGATATCTTCTTCTATAAAATCATAGAATTACTAGCCTTTTTCTTAAAGAAAGTTGGCTAATTAGCAACTGGCCTAGTTTAACCGACAATTTGGTAAATATTTTTTAGACTAGTTATTGTACGAAGTAAACTACAGAGATATTATTTAAAAAAAAAGAAGAAATACCAAATTCCTTAAAGAAAGAGACCAAAAGATTTCAAAAGTATAGAAGAAAGAAAATAACCTAATATTTTAAATTTCCCGAAATTTATTAAAATAATCAATTTCCATTCATTTTAGATAAGTTTCTTTGCAAATAATTATATATGTACAACAAACCCAATCCAAGAATATCAAAAAATCACATTGAAAAAGCAGAAAGAAAATTAAAAATAATTTGAGCAAAGATATTCAACAACTGTTTCAATTTATCATTAGTTTTGGAACAGGCAAAAAAACAAGATTATTTGGCATGTTTTTCCATTATATCATTTATTTCTGTTTAAAATATTATTAATACAAGTGCAATATTTAAAGGTAATAATTGAAAACTCAAGAAATGAATATTTTCTTAGCATGCAATACAATCGCCTACAGTTTCACAGAAGCTGTTTGAACTTCGTTTACTTTCTTAAGTTATTTATTGCCTTTATCAAAGCATTAGTTGACCCTGGAAAGAATTTCATTTCGATTTCTAATCTAATCTTTGTTTTTATAACCATCTTAAGTGGTTCTTGAGAAATTCAATGAATTTTGTGTATACAGGGTGTTACCAAAGTAATCTGAAATATTGTGGGCAATTCATCATTCAACTTTAAGAAAAGCTCCTATAAACATTTGATGTGAATGATAAGGTTTTGTCATTTATATGAAGACTAGATATAAAGAGGTGAATCAGTAGTGATCAAATTTCTGTCCTTTTTATAAAGTTCCCTAAATTGACTGTAGTTAACAGGTCGAACTTCACTGACATTCATTTTCTATGTAAGTCAATGTAAAATGAAGTGATTTTTTAAAAAAATGGTAAAAAAGAATCAAAATAATGTGAAAATAAGTACCTGAGTGATAAAAAAACATTAAAGCAAGATTTACTTGTAAAATAGGATACAAATTACATGTAAAACTAAGGAAAACAAGGAGAAATCAATTCAATGTCTATAAAGCTTCTAATATAAGTAAAATAATGTATTTATGTCTAAATATAATATTTATTGTAAACTATTCACAACATGTATCATTGAGTGTAGTTTATACATTAAATTTAATTTATTAGAAAAGAAAATTTGTTTTTTATAGAGCTTTAATGTTAAATAAAGAGTTGCTACTATTATTTTTTTTGTTGAACCCCTAATTTCGTCATTGTAAATGTTTTTTTATAGATTCCTGAACACTTAGAACAGTGGCAGCATATATATTTTTCCTAGGTCCGATAAAACACTTTCTAGAGGTAATGCTGTTCTACACTGTTCTATTATGAGACTATTTTTACTGATGGTACTGTTAGTGTTAGCAAACTAAAAAGGGGAAAGCCGAAATTAAGGGATGTGGTTGTTACAATGAGTAATGGACTGTATTTTATAAGTTTATTGTTTTTAAATATAATTTATAAAAAACTTTAGGTACTTTTTGGCAAGTTGCATATCAAGTTGATATTACATTCTTGTTTTGTCATATATATTTTATTATATCACGATAGCGTGACCTAGTTTGCAGTCTGACAGGTACTCTTTGCTCCACCGGTTCCAATAATGTGAAATGGCTTGAATATGTTGCCATCTCGTGAGACGATTTTCAGGGGGTGTCTCTTAAATCTATTTCGCGAAGAGAAGTAATTTTCTTTCCAATCAAAAAGTGAGCTGGGGTAAGCGCATCCATATCATCAGGATCCTCGCTCAACGGAGTTTATTATTCCCTCAATCTTTACAAGTAACGTATAAAAATCCTCATAGGTTAAGGACTCTTTAAGCCCCCCTTGCATTTCGGTCTTTCAGCAAGAAAGGCCCTCCATAATCCACACCCACATTTAGGAATGGAGCATAGTTAATAACTCTAAATTCAGGTAAGTCACCAATAATACAGGGTGTTATTGAAATACACGTACATATTAAAACTGGGTATTGCGCAGATCCCCACTGAATGTAGAAAAATATTATTTTTAAAAAATACCCCTTATTAAGGGAGTTATTAATTTTTGAAAATTAATTCTAAAACAAACGTACTTCACTGATATGTTGAGGATGACCTATATAAATTAGGTTTATTTACCTATTTTAAACATCAACAGTAATTAATATGCAAGTTTTTGTCAGATGATAAGAAAACTAGTCTTGTAAGAAATAACCATGTTGCCAAGATTTTCGAATTAATTTCTATTTCCGAAGACTGGTTTTTACTACCCTCGTTATCAAAAAACTAGAATATTTGATAAATGATTGTTTTTAAACTATACATTTTTGAAACTATAGATTATTAAAATTTTAGTTGATTTACGAATCTGGCTAACACGAGCGCGTCATTTCCAAGTTGGTAAAAAGTGTTTTTATGATTACTTTTAAATATTTTTTTACGATGCCACTATTTACGAATATTGAACTAACGGATATAGTGCTGGTTTATGGGGCAGCTGGAGAAAATTCTCGGCAAGCACAAATCCTGTATCGCGAACGGTTTCCAAATTGGAGAATTCCGGACTGTCGTACGTTTATTTCAACTGTTCAGCATCTAAGAGACCATGGAAAATTTGAGAGTGTCAATGCAGATCGAGGGAGAACAAGAACACAAAGAACATTGGCGGCCGAAGAAGAAATATTGGAAGCTGTTGAAAACCGGCCTCAATTAAGTTGTAGAAGACTATGTCTTGAAATTGGAGTGTCCTCATTTGTTGTGTGGCGGACACTTAAAGAACAAGGTTTACATCCTTATCACATCCAAAAAGTCCAGGCCTTATATCCAGGTGATGAAGAAAAGAGAGTGGAGTTTTGTGAATGGATGATTCAAAAATGTGTTGATATTCCTGATTTTCTAAAAATATTATTGTATACTGACGAGGCTTCATTCACTCGTGATGGCGTGTTCAATATGCACAATACGCATATTTGGAGTGATGAAAATCCTCACGCCATTAGGGAAACTGGGCATCAAAGAAAATGTTCAATAAATGTTTGGGCTGGCATAATAGATCAGTATTTAATCGGGCCTTATGTTCTCCCGAACAGATTAAATGGGCCAGGATATCTCCACTTTTTAGAAGATATTTTGCCAGTACTCCTAGAAGAGATACCGTTACAATTAAGGCAACGGATGTGGTACCTACTAGATGGCGCTCCTCCTCACTTTGATTTAAACGTACGGCAGTTTTTGAACATCAGATTTCCTCAAAAGTGGATAGGCAGAAATGGACCTACTAAGTGGCCTCCGAGATCTCCGGACTTAAATCCATGCGATTTCTTTTTGTGGGGTCACATGAAACAACTGGTTTATAATGAACCTATTAATAGTGTTGAACAATTAACCAATAAAGTTAATGCGGTAGCCGAGGAACTACGACAAAATCCAAGACTAATTTCTAATGTTCAAAGTTCTTTGGAAAGACGATTGCAAGTGTGTGTAAATAATAATGGACGGCATTTTGAACAATTACTGTAATAAACTTTATTTTGAATTAATTGGTTTTGCTACGGCAACAGTGCAATTTCTATGGGTAAGTTCAATTTCGATTTATTTTACTTCTTTAAAAATGGAAACTAGTAGGTCGGAAAAGGGGACTCTTCCCCAATATTTAAATTTTAGAATTTGAAGTTAAAATTGGTGCCAATCGTTTTTCGTCATTACATACTATTCCCCATATTAATATGTACGTGTATTTCAATAACACCCTGTATAATCTGAAAATTTTGGTTTACTATTTTTCGACTTGAATCTCTGCCACAAATTGGCCAATATTTGTCTCTAATTGAACAAAGTAAACTTTGAGCTTCACAATGTAATAGCCTTTCATGTTCATTCTGTAAAATTAAGTCAGTTAAATTGTTTTTAGGCAATATTATTGGAATTTTTTTTATCATATGTTTGTTTAGAATTGCTAAGATGCCCTCCTACTCGTATACGATCATTCTTTAAAAACGGATTTAAGGACAAAATTCTACTTCAGTGAAAAGGAAGTATATGAGGCACTAAGATCACTTAAGCCAAAAAAGACCACCGGATCAGACGATATTCCAGCTTTTGTCCTAAAAGATTGTTCTTCTGTGCTTGCTCGTCCCCTCTCCATACTAATTAATATTTGTTTAAAATCGGCTACAATACCAGAGGTCTGGAAATCCTCAAAGGTCTGTCCCATTTTCAAGAAAGGAGATAGACAAGATATTTCAAATTATCGACCTATCTCTATTATATGCAACTTTGCAAAGGTTTTTGAAATCCTGTTAGAGCGAGTTATATATCGTCATGTAAGTTGTAATATAAGTATAAATCAACATGGATTCATGAAAAGTCGTTCAACAGTCACCAACCTCCTGACCGTTACCCAATATATTGCTGAATCTATTGATAACAGAGCCCAAACTGATGTTATTTACACAGACTTTTCTAAGGCCTTCGACAGACTTGATCATGGCATTCTGCTTAACAAACTTGTAGCTTTTGGATTATCTCCTTCTTTAATTTCACTATTTCAATCCTATCTATGGGATCGAAAGCAATATGTCCAGCTTAATGGTTTTAGGTCTGCTGAATATAGTGCTTCTTCTGGTGTTCCACAAGGGTCGAATCTAGGACCCCTCCTTTTTATTATGTTCATTAATGATATTGCAGATGTTATAAATGTAAATTTGCTTTTGTATGCTGATGATCTAAAACTATACTGCCTCGTAGAGAAGATAGGTGATTGCGAGAACCTTTCAGCAAACCTAACACGGATTGTTGAATGGTGTTATCAAAATAACTTGTCACTAAACCCAGATAAATGTAAAGTTATGTCGTACAGTTTAAAAACGAATATCCTAATATTTAATTATTCAATAGAAAACGTTGCTCTTGAGCGACCGAAAACATTTACTGATCTTGGCGTCACGTTTGACACTGCACTATCATTTAATAAGCATATTGATAATGTTGTATCCTCCTCCTATCGAATGTACGGATTAATTGCACGTAGCAGTAGTGATTTCAAAGAAACCTCTACCTTAAAAACTCTATTTTATGCTTTTATAAGATCAAAGTTAGAATGTGCTTCAGTTGTGTGGAGCCCCTTTTATCAGTATCATATAGATCGAATAGAAGCAATTCAAAGACGATTTTTAAAACTGCTAAGCCTGAAAACTGATGGCATTTATCCTCTAATAGGTACACCTCACTCTGAATTACTACAAAAGCATAACTTTTTCAGTCTCGATAGAAGGCGTGATTATTATAGTGTAGTAGTAACTTATAAAATTATTAAAAGTATTATTGACTGCCCAACCTTATTAGAAAAGTTTAATATTTGCATTCCCAGAATTTCTTCCAGACACCCGAATACTTTTTATATAAATACATCTCGCACAAATGTTCTGGAAAATTCTCCGCTCCATACCATGTGTACAGTAACAAATTATATTGTCAATGAACTTGATATATTTAGTTGCAATTTGTCAGATATAAAATCTCACTTTTTATCTTAGTTAATTTGTTACCTATTACGAAATACAAGTTCTTTTTATGTGCTTAACATTCATATAAAAAATGTGATCTATTAATAATTATATTCTGTCAATTCCTGCTCTGTAATTGGGTTTATGACCTGTAGAGTATTGTATTATAAATAAATAAATAAATAAATAAATAAACATTCTTTGATTGCACATTATTTATAAAACGCGCTTAACCAAAGTCAGTACTAATAATTTATTTAATGATGAATATTTATTTATTAATCATTTATAAATTCATTGTGTACAACAGCAACACATGACATACTTTTTTGTTCCGAAATATCATCCAAATCAAAATTTGTTTGAAGATTCCAAGTTGACTTTTCTTCCTTTAACCAGGTCGGACCATGCCACCACAAATTATTTTCTTTTAGAACACTTATAGGTATTCCGCGTGAAACAACCCAGAGAGCACACCAAATCCTTTGGATATCTACTGAACATCCCAATATCCACTAAATGTCCAGTCCATGGTAGATATCTATTTTATATCCATAAAATTAATTTTTTTAACGTGTATTCAGTATCCCATGAACATCCACTAAATATATCAAAGTCTAGGCGCGAACGCAAACCATCGTGGATATCCACTAAATGTTATTTGATTCTGCTTACTAAGTATAGATGGTGATACCACTATCGCATCTACTCATGCTCGACCCGCCGTACTTGAGTTCGATCGAAATGTGTGTCCTAATCACTCCATTAGAGACTGGAGTCGAGAATTTTCATTTATTGCTGAAGAGTCCTAATAAGGGCAAAATCAAAGGCAGAGTGTTGAAAATATTTTGAGTGTTGAAAATATTTTTTATCTCTGCTATTTTCTTTCGACGTTATTCAATAATCATTGGTTACTTACTTATGAACCTCTACCACAGGATAAAGAACAATACAGAAAAGAAACATAGGGCTAAAACAAGAACCTAGCAACCGAAGCCTCACCTTCTTCATGGTGGAGCATTGTCAAAATTGAACCGTAGATTTGTTACCTGTTCGAAAATCAATATTTTTTCCTGTCGGGTCTTTATTTGTCGTTTTGGATTTTTGGTTGTTTTTAGCGAATATTCTGATAACTTTTACGTTTTTTTAGTGGTTTATTTTTAGTTTTTGTTGATGTTTTTAATTGTGGAGTTGTTAATTTAAGACTTTATTGTACGTATTAAGATTGGGTTTACAAACAATGCCGCGTCAAAGAGGAGGAGGATATACTTGTATTTATCGTGGATATACCTCAAGAACAGGTGGTAAAGAAGAATTGTTTACTTTTGTGAAAGATCCAGTGAGGTAGATATGAAACCTTGAGGGTGAAATAGGAATTGACCTTGCCATAAAACATGGTAGTACAATGATTGTATGTATTTTTCAGACTTGAATTATGGCTTAAGGCAGCAAATAGGAAGAACTTATTGGAAGAGGGTGTTGAACACTTAAGTAAAAATTACAAAATTTGCGAACTACACTTCCACTTCCAGGATAAATGCGTTTATCAGTCAGGAACAAGAAAACGATTATTTGCAAATGCATTCACAACAGTATTTCCCCATTCCAGAACCTACGAAAAGAGTCACAGTTTTGCAAGGTAAATAAATACAATTTATAGTTAAATGTTACAAAAAGTGTGCTAGTCGTCTTGTCATTTTTTTACATTACATTTAGTAGTTAAAAAAATAAAATGATAAGGAGGTAAACTGCACTATGTCGACATACAACAAGTTATGCAAATTAAAATAAAGTAGTTTTAGTAATTAGATTAGTAAAAAATATAAATGGGTGTCTAAATGCATATCTAGTTAAAATTTAATAATTTAACAACATTCAATCTGCTGTACTAAAAAGTTGACTAGAATGACAGTGCAGTTTACCTCCTAGGCACAGAAATATATTCATATTTTATAAAATTATTTTGAATTTAATCTGGCTAACAAGTTGTAACTCAAACATTTAATTCTGACAAATAATGCACATTCTTGACACCAGTTGATCTGATAAAAATTTGGTTTCTCTTTCTTTTTTAGAGGAATTTGTTGTTGATTGCGAAGAAGGCAAAGACAACTTGTGTCTACCCTCAACTTCAGCAGAAGTAGAATTTATTAACCAAGTGCATAGTCAACCATCTGTTTCTCTACCTTGTGTAATAGCACAAATTCAAACAATCCAAGAAAGCTGAGACTGCGACTGAAGATAGCAACGTTGAGAAAACGTTTGTTTGGTGCAAAAAGAAGAAAAATAATTACTCATTATTTAATATTTTTTAAAAGTACGGTTTATATAATTATTCTATATTTTTGTTGTATATTAGGATATAGCTATTTTAATAAAGCTACTTATCTATGTATTATAAATTAGGCTTGCTATATAAATCTGTGTAAACAATTCTATTTTAATAAAATACATGCACTAGATTGTAAACTTATCAATTGCATAAATACACGTTTTGATATTTTTCTTTTTTTTTTTAATCATAAAATCCCTAAAATACGCTTTAGCTAATGATTTTTTAACAATTATCCCAATTGATTTATACTTATGGATCATAAATGACTAGTGAGATTTGTGGCACAATATTAATAGTTCATTATGACAGGGTAAAATAAACTATTGTTTAAAACTTTATAATTTTTATTTTTGAAACCTCTGTCGAAAGTGCTACAAATCAAAAAATAATTTACTTAAATCGAGAATAGTTTCAAATGCATTCATGTAAATTTTCATAAAATATGACACATAATTATGTAAAAGAGAAATGTAGTTTTCGCAGTGTAGGTTCAGTGAATAGCTACGTTCGCGTGTACTGTGAATAATTACGTTTTCTCAGAGTATCTCTGTGGTGGAACTCAACGTCAAATATTTCTATTCCTTCAACTTCAAAGTTCCGACTATTACTTTCTTTTCTGTATTGTTCTTTCTTCTGTGCCTCTACTAAAGATACCCATAAACTATTTTGCTGAATATCCGAATATCTTCTATATCCTGGGATATAGACGGACATTTGGTTAAATATCCATATTGGATATATTTGAATATCCACAAAATATATTCTGTGATTTCTTGTAATTTCTGGAAGATACCCATTAGATATTTTGCTGAATATCCATTAGGATATCTTCTATATCCTGGATATAGACGGACATTTGGATATCCATATTAGATCCACGGAATATTTCTGATATCCTGTGGATATATTGGATATCCACAAAAGATATTCTGCGGATATCTCTGAGATTTGGTGTGTTGTCTGGGAAGATCAGCTGGATTGTCATCGTGTCAGAAATTAATACCTGTCAATGTTTGTATTTCACTGACTCGATTGGCAATAAATGTTTTCCATCTACTGGGAGAACCAAGACAAAGTTATCATAGAATCTGTCCAATAGCTAAAATTTATTTCTAAAACAGATGTCACTTTCTTAATCAATTGAGCCAATAGAACAGCTCCACAAAGTTCTAGTCTCGGTAAAGTGACACTTTTGATCCGAGCTACAGGAGACTTTGAACATAACAAATTCGAAACTATCTGTCCTGAAAACGAAGAACATCTTATACAGGGTGTTATTGAAATACACGTACATATTAAAACTGGGTATTGCGCAGATCCCCACTGAATGTAGAAAAATATTATTTTTTAAAAATACCCCTTATTAAGGGAGTTATTAATTTTTGAAAATTAATTCTAAAACAAACGTACTTCACTGATATGTTGAGGATGACCTATATAAATTAGGTTTATTTACCTATTTTAAACATCAACAGTAATTAATATGCAAGTTTTTGTCAGATGATAAGAAAACTAGTCTTGTAAGAAATAACCATGTTGCCAAGATTTTCGAATTAATTTCTATTTCCGAAGACTGGTTTTTACTACCCTCGTTATCAAAAAACTAGAATATTTGATAAATGATTTATTTTAAACTATACATTTTTGAAACTATAGATTATTAAAATTTTAGTTGATTTACGAATCTGGCTAACACGAGCGCGTCATTTCCAAGTTGGTAAAAAGTGTTGTTACGATTACTTTTAAATATTTTTTTACGATGCCACTATTTACGAATATTGAACTAACGGATATAGTGCTGGTTTATGGGGCAGCTGGAGAAAATTCTCGGCAAGCACAAATCCTGTATCGCGAACGGTTTCCAAATCGGAGAATTCCGGACTGTCGTACGTTTATTTCAACTGTTCAGCATCTAAGAGACCATGGAAAATTTGAGAGTGTCAATGCAGATCGAGGGAGAATAAGAACACAAAGAACATTGGCGGCCGAAGAAGAAATATTGGAAGCTGTTGAAAACCGGCCTCAATTAAGTTGTAGAAGAGTAGGTCTTGAAATTGGAGTGTCCTCATTTGTTGTGTGGCGGACACTTAAAGAACAAGGTTTACATCCTTATCACATCCAAAAAGTCCAGGCCTTATATCCAGGTGATGAAGAAAAGAGAGTGGAGTTTTGTGAATGGATGATTCAAAAACGTGTTGATATTCCTGATTTTCTAAAAATATTATTGTATACTGACGAGGCTTCATTCACTCGTGATGGCGTGTTCAATATGCACAATACGCATATTTGGAGTGATGAAAATCCTCACGTCATAAGGGAAACTGGGCATCAAAGAAAATTTTCAATAAATGTTTGGGCTGGCATAATAGATCAGTATTTAATCGGGCCTTATGTTCTCCCGAACAGATTAAATGGGCCAGGATATCTCCACTTTTTAGAAGATATTTTGCCAGTACTCCTAGAAGAGATACCGTTACAATTAAGACAACGGATGTGGTACCTACTAGATGGCGCTCCTCCTCACTTTGATTTAAACGTACGGCAGTTTTTGAACATTAGATTTCCTCAAAAGTGGATAGGCAGAAATGGACCTACTAAGTGGCCTCCGAGATCTCCGGACTTAAATCCATGCGATTTCTTTTTGTGGGGTCACATGAAACAACTGGTTTATAATGAACCTATTAATAGTGTTGAACAATTAACCAATAAAGTTAATGCGGTAGCCGAGGAACTACGACAAAATCCAAGATTAATTTCTAATGTTCAGAGTTCTTTGGAAAGACGATTGCAAGTGTGTGTAAATAATAATGGACGGCATTTTGAACAATTACTGTAAAACTTTATTTTGAATTAATTGGTTTTGCTACGGCAACAGTGCAATTTCTATGGGTAAGTTCAATTTCGATTTATTTTACTTCTTTAAATATGGAAACTAGTAGGTCGGAAAAGGGGACTCTTCCCCAATATTTAAATTTTAGAATTTGAAGTTAAAATTGGTGCCAATCGTTTTTGGTCATTACATACTATTCCCCATTTTAATATGTACGTGTATTTCAATAACACCCTGTATATACACATGCTCCGTAAGCCCTTTCTGAAGCATCAGCGAAACAATGTAACTCCACAGAATAGCTGTCAAAAATGTGGAGGTAAATCATTCTGAAAATTCTCCCATCTATTCGCAATTGCCAAAGGAACCTCTTCGTCCCATCCTAGCTTTAACTTCCACAAATCCTGCATTATAAGTTTAGTTACAACAATAGACGCTAGGCCCAAAGGCCTAAAGGATCAAATATTTGACACGTAACAGACAAAATAATTTTTTTTTGTTAGTTTAGACGTCAATTTAAAATCTTTTATTTTATATGGTATTGAATCGTTATCTGCATTCCAATAAATTCCTAAAGTTTTGTTTTGTTAAGTTTAAAATTATTTAATGTTTTTATCATTTGACAGCCATTTGCGGAGTTCAAAACCTGCCGTTAATAAAGTTTTTTGCAATTTTAATATTTTTTCTATAGAATCTGTTCCAGTTAGCATGTAAAAGTCTCGAACAATAATGTGTGACTCTTCAGGAAATTCTTTTTGATTTTCCTCTGCTAACTGCATAAGACACCTCACCGCCAAGTAAAGTGAAGATGCCATGCCATAGACAATTTTGTTTATTTTATAAATTTTTAATTCTTCTGTGTGTTCATACCGCCAAAGAATTTTTTGATAGTGTTGGTGTTTTTCATTCACTAACACCTGTCGATATATTTTTGAAATATCAGCAGTCATTACATAATTGTGTATACGAAATCTGCTTAAAATCGAAAAAACATCTTGTTGCAGTGTAGGCCCTACATGTAACACGTCATTTAACGATACCTCTGAACTTGTTTTGGCAGAAGCATCAAAAACCCTACGACATTTTGTGATGAGGCAAAAAATAACTCTGTAAGTTTTCACGATTATTTGAATCAATATTTCCTATCAAAGTCATGTGACCTAAATTTTCAAACTCATGTATAAACTCGGAATGTTTTTTTAAATGTTTATTTTTAATTAACCGTTTTTCTAACAAATTAAATCTATTTGCTGCAATACAAAATGATTCGCCTAATTCTTTTGTTTCTTTAAAAGATTCATTTCGTAAAGTATTTTCTCTAAAATTATCCTCACAAAAAGTCTCTGAATTAGTTAAATATTTTTTATTTTCAATTTCTTCTACCGTCCAGAATTTAGTTAATTTTTCATCTACCGATTGTAATGTCATAAAACATGCTGATCTTTTCTCTTTTTTATTAGGAATACAAATATCTCCCGCTACTAACCAACCAAGTAAAGTATTTTGTAAAAATGGCGCGTTTGGGCCAAGCCTTCTCTGCCCATTAGCAACAATTTTCCAAAATACGATTGAACCAAGTAAACTATCAATTTCTCTAGTTACATTAAAATATGGATCCGCCAAAACAAGTCCATCTGGTATATTTATATTTTTATCAAAAGAATAAGTCGGCAAGTCTCCCGAAATTTTATTCAAAATTAAACATCTTATTTTTGAATTAAAATCACTAATTTTTTTAACAATCAATGGATAACGGTTAGGGCTTTATTAGATTCGGGTTCACAAAATAATTTTATTACGCATAATACGACACGTACCTTAAATGTGCCGAAAATAAATTTAAAACACACTGTTGCAGGCATTGGAGAGTGCTCAATATTTATTTCGGAGCAAGTAGATCTTGAATTAAAATCACTATTTTTGATCTAATTTCAAGATCTACTTGCTCCGAAATAAATATTGAGCACTCTCCAATGCGTTTTAAATTTATTTTCGGCACATTATGCGTAATAAAATTACTTTGTGAACCCGTGGGTCGTTGTAAATATTTTCTGGGAAATATTTCTCAACGATATTTGGACTTAACATACTAGACATACTACCGGTGTCTATAAGGAGTTTTAAGGGTGGAATTTGTATAACTATATATGGCAAATCCGCAGAATATGAATTGGAAAATATTTCGTTGTTTATGTTCCTTGTTTTACACCGGCTGTTTTCAAAAAATTTTCGCCACGCTGATAGTCGAAATTACTAGGGTCAGAATTTATAGAAATTTTATTATTTTCCGAGTTTGAATTCATTTGATGATTCGGTAAATAACTTTCAAATTCGTAATCGATTTGATCGATAGGAGTTTCCTCAAATGGTCATTATTCTAAATCTACATATCCAAACATTCTGAATTCTTTTGATTATACGTTATATCTCCTGTCCATTGAAGGCACAGTTCCTGCTTCTTTGCATAGATTTTCAGCTCATTAATAATTTTATAATCAAAAAATCATTTAAATAGAAGAAAATAACAAAATATCTCCAAGAAAAAAGCCAAGAAAGTTTCGAAAGTATATGTTAATCATATTTATTTATCTAATAACCCAAACCAACAACAAAGTGTACATAAAAATGAAAATTTATAAAACTTACTATTAGAAAAACAATGAAAGTTTTTTCCTATAATACCAATTTTTTCAATTATGTATCTGTAAGGAAAATATTTATCAATGCACATAATTTTGTTTAACTGAGAAATAAAAAATAAACCTCTCGTCATATTTAGTAAAATACCACACATTTCGTTTTAAATGTTTTCTTTATATCTATAAAAAATGATATAAATAAAAAATTTCTTTTACTAAGGTCTACCGTGACTAAATTCCTAAGTTTTTAACGAGAAACCATGACATTATCAATATAAAAAACTTTATCACGATAACGGTGTTATAATTAAATACAATTTTACTTCAACCTTGTCGTGTATACACGTTCTCATACCAGGATAGGTAAGGGTTGGAATAAAAAATCGACTTCTGTGTACAATATTGATTTTATCACGTTTAAAAATTCATGAATCTCGAAAAATTAATACGAAGCTTGTTATATGGCAATCAGTCGTCATTTACATCTAACAGCTGAGTTCCAAGGCCCGCATTGGAGGTGGATGACGTCCATATTTTTAAAATCATGCAGGTACGTCAGTTTGTAGTAATTTTCTTGTGCGAATTTTGTTAATTGATGATATTTGTTCCATCCGCATCCGTATAATTGTTTGTTATCTAAAAAAAGTTGTGATATATCTATCAAAGGTTGTGTATAGTAGGGGCAGAAGTTGGAAAGGCTTTTGTTAGGTAGAGAGGGGGTAAACGTCAAACCAAGTCTGCCAGTGTCGTTTCATAAAATAAGTACTTTTAAATTGTTGTTTTAAATTTTATACAAAATAGAGTATTTTTGACATCGATTTACGATGAGATGTAATTTTAATTTAAGGGAGAGACATAAAAAAAACAAGTGAAAATTTCGAAAAATGCCCATTATGTAAAATCGAATAAAGATAAAAAATTAAAACTAAAACTATCGAAAAGAGAATCCAATTTTATACAAAATAGAGTATTTTTAACATCGATTTACAATGAGATGTAATTTTAATTTAAGGAAGAGACATACAAAGTAAGTGAAAATTTCGAAAAATGCCCTTTACGTAAAAACAAATAGAGATAAAAAATTAAAACTAGAACTATCGAAAAGAGAATACAATTTTATACAAAATAGAGTATTTTTAACATCGGTTTACAATGAGATGTAATTTTAATTTAAGGGAGAGACATACAAAGTAAGTGAAAATTTCGAAAATTGCCCATTATGTAAAAACGAATAGAGATAAAAAATTAAAACTAACGAAAAGAGAATTTAATTTTATACAAAATAGAGTATTTTTAATATCGATTTACAATGAGATGTAATTTTAATTCAAGGGAGAGACATAAAAAGTACGTGAAAATTTCGAAAATTGCCCATTATGTAAAAACGAATAGAAATAAAAAATGGACAGTAGAACTACCGAAAAAAGTTATGCTAACAACCACAAACATTTATATAGAATCCTTCTATACTTTTGTCAAAACATAATTCAAATTTTTATAATATACAAAACACTGGACATTTTCAAAATTTTTAAAGAAATAATAATTGCTATATGAACCGAAATGTTAATACTATGAATCCTAATTATGATTTTTACAAACCAAATTTTTATCAAAATGATCAAAGACCAAATTATTTTTCAAATAATTATCCCAGAAATAATTTTGAAAATTCCCATTACAGAAATCAAAATCCAGTAAATAATCAATACAAAACTAATTTTAATAATTTTCCTTGTCAACCTATAAATGTACAACCAATTTTTCAATTAAATTAAAATATATTTTACTAATTAACAAGTTTTGTGACCATTAAGACCAAAAAATGTTTTCAAGCCAAATCAAATTCCAGAAAGCCAATTGTCTAAACCAGAACCGATGTCAACGACATCAAGAAACCCTTCTCTTCAATCAAAGAGACAATTTTATAATAAAAGAAATTTCCAAAATTATAATTCAAGACCAAATTTCACTTTTGAAGAATTACATTCTAATTTTTGCAATGATACCAATTTAAATAACAACCATGATTACAAGTTTTGAAAATCCTAATCAAATTAAATTTGAAAATGAATCAATTAAAAAAGGTGACTTTGAACAAAATTTTCAGGTACCGGCCTCATTGAAAACAAAAAGATAGTACAATTTCATAATATCTCAAACAATACATTGCCTTACATAGAAATACGGTAACCCAACTCAAACTTTTAGTCGATACAGGATCTTGTAGGTCAATAATAAAACCTTCAGTAATATACAAATATTTTCCGCAAACAATTTACCATTCAGAACTTATCTTATCCACAAGCATGGGATGTCAAAAGATTGATTATCAAGCCTTAGTGCCAGCATTTACACAATTTAATTCTGATAATAAATACATAAGACTTTATTGTTTACGATTTTTATACAACTTTTGATGGCGTATTAGGTTTAAACGATTTAATAAACTTGAATTTGATTATAAACAAAAGTGAATAGGTGATAATTTTGAAATTCTATTTAAATATAGTCCAGCCAAAGAAACAATACTTTCTTGTTGTGAAGTCATAAAAATGAATAAAAAAAAAAGGAAATAATTTAGGGACTATTCCTTCTTTATTAAATAAAAATATATCGGAATTCAACAATTTTGAAACTAAATTTACAGAAGATATTTGTTTTGAAACAAACATGTATAAACTTTTTGAAACTGACACTATTAATAATAATTCATACTAATTTAGATAAAAATAATTTAGTAGACGATGCAATATTTCCAAATAAAGTGGACGAATTTAATACTTCAGAAACCGATTCTTTAAATATAAATGATATTGATGAAATAGTTCAATCTCTTAAGGATTCTCTGAATCAACTAGTCTTTCCTAAATTATGTCAAAAAATAGATATTATAGATAAAGATCAAATATTTGATATAGATCAACTATATAAATTAAATGTTATGCCGAACGATAAAGAGTTTTCTAAAATAAATCAGTGTGTTAAAAAAGAATTTACATTATCAAATAAAAATATTGAAAAATAGAATAAATACAACATATAAATGCCAGAAAAATTGAAAAAAGAATTTTTATTACCTAATAATAAAATTAAGACAAAAATGAAAAAACCGGGTACATATAAATGTAACAGAAAGAGAATAAAATTTAAAAGTTTTTCAAACTTTAAGAGAAAAGGAACAAAATTTAAAAAACTCCTACTAGTTAGTTTTAGAAATAAACCTAGATTTATTTAAAACATACCATATAATTTTAATTTTATAAAAAATAAAAAAAAATGTTTAATAAACCTAAAACTTACTAAGTTACTATTTTTTTTTTAAATCATAACCATTTTGGATACCCTGTAAATATCTATGATTTGAAAAATGTCTTTAATTGTATCTGTTTGAACGACATGAACTTAAAATTACTTATAGGCCAAACATACCAGGCTGGTAAGTGTTAATGAACATTCTTGCAACTGGCTGTCATACTTGTCTATTTAACATGTACATTGTATTATATTTTGAGGATTTTATTATAATATTACAAACATTTAACTGTTATTTTTAGAAAACTACTCATGTAAAAAGGCTAATAAACATATTTGAGTTTTAATAAATAAACAAATAACAAATAGACAAATAAACAAATACATATTTTGACTTACCAAAGAACACTATCGTATGCCGACTACCACAAGCAACAAGTACAGCATTCAGCTCTTCATCATCAAAATCAACAACGTGTGGTGAAGCCATAACCGAGACAAATTTTTTATCATCTTCTTCTATTCCCAGTCCCAACTGCCCATTGCTGTTCCATCCCCAGACATATAGATCGCCGTCTTGACTAATAGCGCATGAATGCCAATTTCCAGCTGCAATTTTTTTTATTTTTATACCAGCTAATGCTTCTACTAATTTTGGTTCAATTTCATCGTCCAGTTTTCCATGGCCCAGCTGACCATGGCTAAAACAAAAGAACGTTATGTTTTAGGAAAAGATTTGCAAAAACAGGTAATGATATCGTTGTATGAGAACCATAGAAATAATATAGAAGACCAATATAAACATAACATTTAAGCAGAAATTGAAACCTACTGTGCATAAAAACGCGTCTCTGCGCCTGACATCGCAAAATAGTGTGTCTAGAAGCTTGCGCAATATGCATGACTTGTCCCTGTAGTGTTGCCAAATATATTAAACATACCTAACAGAAAAGAATTTTAAATTAATTAATTTTTAAATTATATGATTTAAACAGTTTATATCTACGAAATATCGCCACAAAATAACTTATAAACATTTAAATAATCAACTAATAATATTTATGTGTAATTACATTCCCAAAAATATATACAAATACCGTATTAATGTCATTAATACCGTATTTTTAATGTTCAATAAGCGATTCACCTACAAATTCAATATTGACCTGGCAATAGCACTAAAATCCGGTGTTTCAAGGCTATATGACGCTGCCCTTACAGGACCGTTTGTAGTTTATTATTTATGCAGCGTTTGAGAATCCACATCGGATGCATCTGAGATGTAGTAGTAGTAAATCTTTGATCACGTGATTCAGTATACGTAAATGTAATGGGACAGATGTGTCCGATGTGGATAAAAAACGCTCGAGATGTAAAAAATGCATTCGATGTGGATTCTCAAACGCGGCATTAATTACATGATGAAAGTGGCATTTTATTTTTAGTTTTGTGTAGTGTTTAGTCAAATCCTAGGTACAATAAAAGACATTTTTACATTGGCTAATGAAAATGTAATCAATGTATTAGGCAGCTGTTATATTTATTACAAGATTTATGTCTGCAAATCTAAACCTACCTAAGAATTATAATTATGTAAATAGAGAGCTGTATATTTATATACAGGCTGCCCAGCGACGGGGAGACATTATCGATATCGGTTTTAAGGCATTTTAAAACATTAACCCGATCTCAACAATCTTAGGAACTCTTCTGTCACTCGATATTTTAATCGGTACTTCCTCTTCGCTTTTTGGCTGGCACAACAATTATTTACATTTCTTCATTCCTTACCGCGTTCGAACCAGTAAGGTTTAAAGAAATTTAAAAAAAAAACCTACTTTAAAAATAAAGATGTTAATGATTTTCTTATGGATCCCATCTTCAAATCTTGACTTAATGTATATAAAACTGTTTCCTTTTCTAACAAAAAGAATCCTAGAAATCGGGCAACGTGGTAAAGAATTATCGCTCAACGTACTTAAAAAAATATTTCAACGATTGAGAATATCCTACCATTTTGAAGTATGTTAAAAAAAAATTGTTAATAAAGTGAAAAGTAGGGCATGAACATATATTATAAAGTATATAAAATGATAGATAAATCCAGTTTAGAAGGTATTATAAATAAACTGTAGAAATATCGAAAATCTCGATTTTGAATCGGAAAAATATTCTACGCAATTTAGTATGAAAGCTAATCAAAATGAAACACATGAACGACAAACTGTTATTGACAACTTTCTTCAAACGTTTTCTATTTTTCCGAAAACTAACTAGAGTTCGAAAATCATTTCCTTCGTTAAAACGCCTCTTGTTCCGAAAAAGGTACACGCCTGTCAACATTCATCGTTCATTAAAAAAGTGGTAGATACAAAACGCTTCGTATTGTAAGGCCAAAATATATTTAGAAATCGAAATAGTCATATAAACAAAAAAATCATATGAGTGAGATAACTACCAAATTAATGATTTACAAGTTTATTCCTATTATTTATAAAATAGGTTTGCAATGTGCTGGCGTGGAATGTTATCATCGACTAAAAACTTTAAATCTTTGTATTAAATTGATCGAAAACAAACTATAAATTGGTTTAGGCTATATAGAATGTTTCTAGTAAGCAGCAACTAATTTTTATTAATGAACCGAAAGACCCTTTTAAAAGGGTTCAAAATTAAAATAAAATATGTACCAAGTAAATGTAGTAGTATTTTTTAATTTTTTAATTTATATTGAAAATGGTAACATGAAAGGTTTTCTGTCTAACGACTCATAGTCTCGGCTGACAAAATGTAAAAAAATATCGAACATAATATTCCTGGGCCCTATTTTGCACTCCCCAGATTAAATTTAGTTGTTGCAAATGATATTATCAAATAAGATGTCAAATCACAAGCAAAACCTCGTGACTACAGTACTAATGATTGCCTGTTTGGAAAAGTATCTTTGTTTGTAAATATTTATCCGCCCATTATGTATATTCGTTTAGTTACCGACCCTAGTAGATAGGCAATTTGTTATTGTTTTAAGTTTTACCGTAGGGAGAGAGAAAATCAATATTAGGATAAATGGTCCAGCTCCTTTCTGGTTACGTAGGTACCTAAAAAGTATTTTAGTTTTTGGTTAAGTAATTAATTATTGTAACAGTGATTTTCTTGTGATAGTACCTAATTTAGATTGTGGATTAAAGTTTTTGTATATAATTTCGCTGTTTAATAATAAACGTAGTCAAAACCGGAGCACGTGGTTTTTCTGGAAAGTATTTTTAAAATCACAAGCAAAATCTCATGACTACTGTACTAATGATTGCCGAAAATTAACTAATTCATATTTTATGCCATATCTTTCTTAATAAGGACTGTCAGAACCATATTTACCTGAACTTGAAATTTTTTTAATCGTTTTTTGTATAGAATCATCTCTAAAAATGTATGATTGAAATGTGTGAACTATTTGTTCGATCAATAAAAAACTTGCACCGGTCCTGTTCGCGCCAGCACCGTTATACGCATGAGCTCCGACACACTATTTTCTCCTTATGGTTTCATTTTTGATATATGGAATCGGCTTTCTATACTATTTCTATGATGAGAACGCTATAAATAATATGCCGAAAAGAATGATTTCATTTGAAATAAATCAGGCCCGTAATGAAATATTACTACTGGGAAATTTTGACGTAGGATTAACGGATTCAATACGTTTTGCAATTAACACAGTGTTTTTTAAAAAGTTTTATACACATGAGAAATAATTTGATGTTTGATTATGGATTCTTATATGATGCAGAATATTTTTTTTTAACAAAGCCTTTTTGCAACGTCGTTAACAAAAATATCTGAATACACTTTGTTGTGGTGCTCAAAGAGCACGTCGCAACCCATTACACAGTGTGTTCCAGAAAGCTTTACATGCATGTGAAACACCAGAAAAATGTTACGTATCTTTCGGATGATGCCAAAAATAAAACAAAGTAATATGAAATAACTTAAAAATATGGGCAATGATTTACATTGAGTACATATTTTAATTAGTATCAACATTTTTCTTACGACCGTGTATTTTTACCCACTTTTCCGCACGCATTTTAGTTTTGAAAGTGTCACTTTCCCGCACTAGTGCGGGAAAAAATCACTTTCCCGCACTAGTGCGGGAAAGTAAAATTATGAATATTTGGCCTTACCTATTGTATAGTTTTTTTACCTCGGATGTTATAACTATTGTTACAATAGGTAATTTAGTATTTTCCAACTATTCCATTTAATAAAATTTACTGTGTATTTAACATTAATATCCATAATAATTAGTTGTTTTTATTTAAAGATTTGTATATGTTGAAATAAAATAATTTTCCAAAAATAATTTTCCCTACTTTTTTGTATATACGGTCGTAGAAAAAATAATGTTACTAACTCATGCGCAAAGTGTCTTTCCCGCAACTGCAGTAGCGTGCGGGAAAGTAACACTTTTCGCACTTGTTAGGAAAATAACTATTAATTAATATTTTGCTCTATGTTAAAATTTAAAAGTATTTTATTCTATTATTTTTATTTTCCTATATTTTACAAAATTTAATGTTTGATTATGGATTCCCAACAAAACTTTTTCTGATGCGTACACATTTTTTTAGATTGTAACATGCTCTTTGAGCACGTTATTAACAACAATATCTAAATACACTTTGTTATTAACGCAATCTATTACAAAAAGAAATGTTACTCATCGCCCTACAATGTACTGCGGTCTTCATAAATAAAAGTACCAGTAAAAGAAGATAAGATAGTCCAGAAATGTCTGAAAATGCATTATTTGTCAAGAACAATCAAAACGATAGTTCCAGAAGGGTCAAGCAAGTCAATGATCATGTGCGGTGATCGGACCTCTACTGCCTTGGAAGAGGAATGCCAGATGTAATAGACATTGCAGTCATCAGAGACTGCACATTTCCCCTCGAAATGTTCACTCTGCACGAAGGAGTCTGAGCACACAAACCCACTCTTCCTTGACCTCAGAGCGGGAGAAAGGGCGGACGCTCCGAAAGAAATGTCGAAAACAAATTGGAAACAATTTGAAAGGATAGAGGGAGGAAACCTGGGAAACATTCCCAGAATCGAGGTCCCAGTAGACGACGACCAGGCTCTTGAAACCCTAGAGCAATTCATCCAGCAGTCACTTGCCTCTAGTACGACCACAGTGACAGTAGCCAAGCCCCAAAAATTCAATAACATCAGTCAGACCACGCAAAGTGCTGGAATATGGTGGCGAATGACCGAACCATGGAAGGTGTAAACATTCAAGACGCTCATAGATTATAAGATTTCTCTTTCAGAATACGCTTACAGAATATAACACGTGATGTAGACAAGGACTGAGCAACAGACGATAATTCACCTGGGGGAGAAGGTCCTCCTAGTCATCAATGGAGACTGGGAGAGCTTTCACAGGTGGCGAACTCTCACAGAATGAGCACACACAAGATAAACAAACGGACAACGAAGGAAATGCCCACAGCTAACCCTGTCTAAATGATAATATGTCATCCTTCACATCCCTTTAAGAAGGACCGGCATACTAATCAGATGGATTGAACTTGAGGCCCCCTGAGTGAAGTTGTCGGAGGGGGGGCGGGAGGGTTGGTGGGGTCAGAAGGGTTTCGATCCAGTAAAACAGGATGGGAACCTACCCGACTTGGGCTCAAGTAAGGTGTGTGTGTGTCAGTTTTATGATAGACGTTATATGTTAATGTATCAGTTGTATAATTATTGTTAAAATTGAGTTGCAATAAATTGAGATACCAAAAACCAGGGTAACAATATTTTATCAAGACCAATTGTTTTTTATTTTAAACAAAAATTAACTCATGAGTATATTTTTTGGGGCACACTATATAATGTCGTTAACAATATCTGAATACACTTTGTTGTTAATAGTAAGGAGATATGTAAACCATAATACTTTATAAACATAATATATTATGGGTTGCTTACATTAGATGCTTTTATTGGATGCAGAGTTGCCAATCTATGGTAATTCCTCACATATGTGGGTAATTTATTACTATGTGAATAATTTTGTGAGTAAAGGCAATTATGAGTAATCGGAAAGTCAGCGAAGGTATATTCTTGGTAGTTATGCAAAATTCTGATTGGATAATTTATTAAAACCGTTGTATTTATAAAAATCTTAATATAAACCTAATTTTACGCCTTCTAGCACTTCTAGCAGTCATTACAATTTTGTAGTTTTAAAATTGCAGATGCCTCAATTGCTTGGCCAATATAAAAGAATAAATGTGATTTTGATAATGCATATTGCAACTTACAATAACACTAGGAGTCGTGTCGATAGTCATAGTCCCATTGGGACTGTCCCAATCGTTGATTATTATCGATTATGATTAAGAAAATATTTTTTTTTGTTCATTTTGAAAGTACCTATATTTTTTTATCAGTAGATTTTTTTTCGGTTATTAGAATTAATGATTTATTATGTTTTTGCCCCTTATTAAAGAATATACTCTAATCTAATATATCGGGTCGATGGTGTAGCGGTCTAACGCGCTTATATTCATTTATAGGCAAGTTTATGAGTCCGAGACTGCTGGGCTTCAAATCCCAGACCAGACCATGTGGATTTTTAATTAAATTGCATGGTTCGGTTTAGGATTTGATGTGTGCCGTATTAAAAGAAATTCAATTTCTATTGATATGACATGCAGATTATAAAATCGCCATCCATTATCGTCTCGATGATGGTGGGTGAGGTTTTCCTCACCTGTAAGTCAAATGGCACCATCAATCATCCTTAAGTCGCCCCGGAGCGCCACGGCAAATAATAATAATAGCCGTCCCTTCCCCTACACAAGTCGTTCAGTCGACTTCAGGGGTTGAAATTCACTCGTAAGGGGGTGAATTAGGGAGAGTATTATTATTATTATTAATTCTCTAAATCTTTTTTATCAGTTTTTTGTCAGGCTGGTTAAAAAGATTACTTGGTTAATAAAATGGTAAATGCATAGAACAAATATGCGTCTGTTTTGACTGTTGTGGGCAAGATTGCACAGTAGTAAAATAAAATCAAACAGAATAAGTGCATGAGTAAATAATACACAAATTATTAAAAAAAAAATAGTAATATTAATATTTTGAAGTTGTGAATAATTGTAAGTAACCCAGAAACGTTTTTAAGAGTGAATCGGTAAAAACCGCTTGGCGACCCTGGTTGGATGTAGTAACTGAAGTTTTAGGGGGTTGGCAATAATGAATAAAGTTTAAGTTTTGATTTTAAGAAAACGGTGATTTGTTTCATCCATTTTATCATCAAAATAATTCGCATAAAATACAACACATTACGTTAACGACATACTATTTGAACACGTCGCAATCCGTTACAAAAAGTGTTATACACATGAAAAAAATCTGATGTTTCATTAAGGATTTTCAAGTGATGCAATTAATTAAGCGGTGTGAAATTTTTTTAGGACACTCTGTACAATAGATTGCAACGTGCTCGAAGAGCACAGTGTGTTTCAAAAAACTTTATACACATGAGAAAAAAATTTGATTTTGGATTTACAAGTGATGTAGAATATTTTATCAAGAATAATTATTTTTTCTTTTAAACAAAACTTAACTCATGTGAATACATTTTTTTGGGAACACTGTATACTCTTCGAGCACGTCGTTAACAATATCTGAATATACTTTGTTGTTAACGACGCGCTGTTCGAGCACGTCGCAATCCGTTACACAGTGTGTTCCAAAAAGTTTTATACCTACACATGATATTTGATAATAGATTATGAATTGAGTATGATTATGAAACTTTTTTTCATGTGTATACATTTTTTGGGACACACTATATAATAGATTGCGACGTGCACATTGTTAACAACATTTGAATACACTTTAAGAGTACATTGCGATCCTTTACATAGTAAAGGCTCTTTGTAAGTCAAAAAACACACCAACAATGTATTTGTTGTATCTGAAATTATTTTTGAGGTGACACAACGTAACCTGCAATGCAGATTCGCAAGAAAACCCTGCCAAAGCCAGATTGATTATTAATCAAAATTGCATTATCAGTAACATATTTCAATAATTTTCAAAAAGTTTTTCAATAGGAAGTAAAACATTAATAGGGCGAAATTCTTTACCTTTAGTAACATTATTAAACTTTTTACATATCAAAATTAAGAACATACTTTCCAAATAAGGTAAAAGCACCAGTAAACGTCATTAGTAGAACATCTAATGGCGATTTAATTTAATTTTGGATAGGTCCACTGCCTCATTTATCGATAGTTTTACTACTTATCATCTCCCCAGTTACAAACATTACAAAAACAACTTTAAGAAGTCAAAAACTTGAGCCCCATATTACCCCAATAATCCACAAAAAGTGTCAAACACTGATGCATACTCAGTTATCGACAACCCCTAAAATTTAGGTAATTATTCAAGTAAGCAATGAAAGTTCAACGAAAAACATGTATTTTAGGAAGCAAATATACTTTACACTAAAGTTTATTCACATATAACTATTTAAAAAGCAACAGCCTGGATTATAATGTAGATACTTCAACAAATTTCTTTGGAAAACCTCTTAACTAAAACTGTAACCTTCAAGGATTTTTACAGTATTGCCAGATACATATTAGACTTACCTCCTAGCAATAAATTATGTACAAATCTGAACACATGCCCTTAATATCGATTACTGGTACTTTTATCTTAAATACTTTATTTTGTTTGTTAAACTTACCTTCCTTTGCCAAAGGAATATAAATTACCAGTCTCGTCCAATAATAAACAATGTTCTTTACCACACTGAATATCTATTACACTATTACAAGTAAATTTAAGTTTCTCTAGAACATTATAAACAGTCCCATCAGCTAAATGAGTAACGATTAGTTTCGAACTACTTCTAATGTTTAAAAATGAATTATTTGATGATTCTACGTAGTCTAAACTACATAACTCTTGTATATTACTGAAATTATCTGCCAAACAGATTTTAAATAACTTCCCAGAACGATTTAAACAAATCACTTGATCATCATTCGTAGTAATTAGCACAGTTTGTTTTGGAATTAATGAAGTTAAATTACAAACTCCCTCTTTATGGAATATTAAATAATCTGTATCTGTAGATATGAGGATATAAGAATAATTGATCCATACCTGTTTTATAACCTCAAATTCGA
>OV651830.1:18144318-18209312 GCA_927349885.1 Psylliodes chrysocephalus
ACCTGAGTTTAATCACCATTGACAGCAGTTTTTTGATTTATTTGTTGGTATTTTAGCAATTTAAAGTGTTCTAGTTATTCAATTTCAAGTTCAAAATGTCACGATGTATCTTGAAAAATTGTATGTACTTATAATACAAGTAGGTACTACTGTTATGAATATATTCGTTTTCAGCGGTAAATATTTATTAACGTTTTGACATAAAGCGCCATGATTCTCTGGGCTGAATACTTCAGATCCGCATTAAGGGGTTTCAATAAATATTAAGCATCAGAAATCAGATTTCATATTACTTACATAAATTTACAAAAGGGTAAAATTTTGAACATTTAATTTAAATAAATAGTAAATAGGCATTATTGCTAACGAAATTTTGTATTTAAAAAGTAGTTTTATAAGAATGTTTTCTAAAGGTAGTTTTTATCCCTTTTTGGTAGATAAATAAGAGGTAAAGAATCATAGTTGCTAGCTAAATTTTATTTTTATAAGGTAGTTTTATAAGGTATTTTTATAAGGTATTTTTATAAGGTATTTTTATAAGGTATTTTTATAAGGTATTTTTATAAGGTATTTTTATAAGGTATATTTATAAGAATATTAGATGAAATACAGGATGACCTACTTAAAATTTCAAGGTTCATCTTATTTGCGGTCAAATCGAAAGTGACATTGAATTTTCAGTCTTAAAACAAAGTAATCTAGTATAAGCAAAAAAAAAAATACTAAAGTTACAGGAGTTAGGTCCAATTCCACCGTTGTGTTAAACGGAGATTAAAATGACAGTATTAATGTAAAAATGTCATTTTAAACTTCGTTTAACACAACGGTCGAATCGACCCTTAGTCACGTTAATAAAATGTTACATTACAAACCCCTAAACAACTCGAACATAATTTTCATTTACTAATAGAAATCCAAAATTTAGCAATATTTATTTATTATACAATCGAATGCGATTTCAAAGATAACTGGATCAAAAAATCCGAATCTCTAAATTTTGGGGCTAAATGCTCAGATAAAAGCAAGCGACCGATAGGGGTTACAAAAATAATTGATTTATCGATAATTCTGATATTTTTTAATGAAAATCGATTTATCCGCTGTTTTTAATAAATTATTTTCGTTTTTTTTTAAGATAATGTATTAATCGATTTTAAAGGAAATACAAAAAAGTAGATTTATTCAAAATAATCGATTTATCGTTTAATCGGTTTTTTAATTATTTGATTATTTTCGATTTTTCAAAGATATTATATGAAAATAATCGATTGAATATAATCGGTTATTTTACATAATCGATATTTTTGTTATTTTTTTAAAATTATCGATTTATTGGATAATCAGCTTTTTAATAATCTATTATTTTCGATAATCGAATAATCAATTTCAAAGGAAATATGAAAAAAGGATTATTAGAAAATAATAGATAATTCGTTTTATTTTTTGGAAAATCGATTTATCATAGAATCGGCTTCTTAATTAATTGGTTATTTTCGATTAGGCGATTATTTTGGAATTATTGATTATTTTTGGTATTTCAAAGATAATCGAATTATCGATTTTAAAGGAAATACAATAAAAATAGATTATTGATAATAATCGATTAATCGAAAATAATCGATTATTTAAAATAATCGAACATTCTTTTTTTTTTTTGAAAATCGATTTGTCAGTTAATCGACTTTTTAATTAATCGATTATTTTTGAAATACAATAAAATAGATTATTGGTAATAATCGATTTATCATAGAATCGGCTTCTTAATTAGTTGATTATTTTCGATTAGGCGATTATTTTGGAATTATCGATTATTTTCGGTATTTCAAAGATAATCGAATTAACGATTTTAAAGGAAATACAATAAAAATAGATTATTGATAATAATCGATTGATCGAAAATAATCAATTATTTAAAATAATCGATCATTCTGTTTTTCTTTGATCGATTTATCAGTTAATCGACTTTTTAATTAATCGATTATTTTTAATTAATCGATTATTTTTGATTAATCGATTATTTTCGATTTTTCAAAGATTATCGAATAATCTGTTTCCATGGACGAAAAAAAATGGTTTATTTGAAAATAATCGATTATTTAAAATAAACGATAATTCTATTTATATTATATTTTGTAAACACTGATTTATCGGTTAATTGGCTCTTTATTATTATTTGATTTTTCAAAGATAATCAAGTAGTCGATTTTAAAGGAAATGACAAAAAATATATTGTTTGAAAATAATCGATTGATCGAAAATAATCGATTGATCGAAAATAATCGATTATTTTCAATGATCGATAATTTATTTCGATAATCACTCATCCCTAGCGACCAAATGACTTTTAATAAATTTAAATTTTAAAATGTTATCTGGTTTCAGACATGCATTTCTAGAGTTTTATGTGACTCGTCCTTTATAATAATTAATATTCTTAAAGAAAGAAGCCTTAATATACTTTTTTCTGATGTTACAATACAAAACAGCATTTTCTCATTTTGACTAATTTTTAATAATATGTAATAGCCGTAGAAAAAATATAATGTTCAACTCATAAGGGTAGATTTGCAGTATTAGCCTGCGCACATGCTATTTTTATAATACTCGTAGACAATGAGTAACACTTTTTGCTCTATTAACAATATATTCTATTTCAACATTTTACTGTAATCTCTTGCAGAAAAGTCCGTAGTAAATAAACGCTAACGAAATATTCTATAAAAGGTCTTCTCTTTACATCAAATGTCGTGGCATCTGTTTGATATTAAAAAATCACGTTAATTTTATTTCATAATACAAAATTCGATTAAACATCTTCTAAATAAACCTAATAGTTCATTAAGATGCTAATAAACAAAGTCCGGTCCCTATCACAGAGTTCTGGTCGCCGCGTGTCGCCGCCCAGTTTCCCCACTCCGTTAACCCTTCTTTAGAAATTGGCAACATTTGCGCAGGTTTAAAACCGGTGTCTGTGTATGTTATATCTCTGGTCTCTTTTATCTAAGGTTTTAGGAAAAGATTTGCAAAAACAGGTAATGATATCGTTGTATGAGAACGCTATAAATAATAAGCTTTATTATGCCGAAAAGAACGATTTCATTTGAAATAAATCAGGCCCGTAATGAAATATTACTACTGGGAAATTTTGACGTAGGATTAACGGATTCAGTACGTTTTGCAATTAACACAGTGTTTTTTAAAAAGTTTTATACACATGGGAAATAATTTGATGTTTGATTATGGATTCTTATATGATGCAGAATAATTTTTTTTAACAAAGCCTTTTTGCAACGTCGTTAACAAAAATATCTGAATACACTTTGTTGTGGTGCTCAAAGAGCACGTCGCAACCCATTACACAGTGTGTTCCAGAAAGCTTTACATGCATGTGAAACACCAGAAAAATGTTACGTATCTTTCGGATGATGCCAAAAATTAAACAAAGTAATATGAAATAACTTAAAAATATGGGCAATGATTTACATTGAGTACATATTTTAATTAGTATCAACATTTTTTCTACGACCGTGTATTTTTACCCACTTTTCCGCACGCATTTTAGTTTTGAAAGTGTCACTTTCCCGCAATAGTGCGGGAAAAAATCACTTTCCCGCACTAGTGCGGGAAAGTAAAATTATGAATATTTGGCCTTACCTATTGTATAGTTTTTTTACCTCGGATGTTATAACTATTGTTACAATAGGTAATTTAGTATTTTCCAACTATTCCATTTAATAAAATTTACTGTGTATTTAACATTAATATCCATAATAATTAGTTGTTTTTATTTAAAGATTTGTATATGTTGAAATAAAATAATTTTCCAAAAATAATTTTTCCTACGTTTTTGTATATACGGTCGTAGAAAAAATAATGTTACTAACTCATGCGTAAAGTGTCTTTCCCGCAACTGCAGTAGCGTGCGGGAAAGTAACACTTTTCGCACTTGTTAGGAAAATAACTATTAATTAATATTTTGCTCTATGTTAAAATTTAAAAGTATTTTATTCTATTATTTTTATTTTCCTATATTTTACAAAATTTAATGTTTGATTATGGATTCCCAACAAAACTTTTTCTGATGCGTACAAATTTTTTTAGACGCACTGTATAATAGATTGTAACATGCTCTTTGAGCACGTTATTAACAACAATATCTAAATACACTTTGTTATTAACGCAATCTATTACAAAAAGAAATGCAATGTTACTCATCGCCCTACAATGTACTGCGGTTTTCATAAATAAAAGTACCAGTAAAAGAAGATACGATAATCCAGAAATGTCTGAAAATGCATTATCTGTCAAGAACAATCTAAACGATAGTTCCAGAAGGGTCAAGCAAGTCAATGATCATGTGCGGTGATCGGACCTCTAGAACCCACCCACTGCCTTGGAAGAGGAATGCCAGATGTAATAGACATTGCAGTCATCAGAGACTGCACATTTCCCCTCGAAATATTCACTCTGCACGAAGGAGTCTGAGCACACAAACCCACTCTTCCTTGACCTCAGAGCGGGAGAAAGGGCGGACGCTCCGAAAGAAATGTCGAAAACAAATTGGAAACAATTTAAAAGGATAGAGGGAGGAAACCTGGGAAACATTCCCAGAATCGAGGTCCCAGTAGACGTCGACCAGGCTCTTGAAACCCTAGAGCAAGTCATCCAGCAGTCACTTGCCTCCAGTACGACCACAGTGACAGTAGCCAAGTCCTAAAAATTCAATAACATCAGTCAAGACCTGAAAGACCTAATCTCAGCTAGGAAGAGAGCAAGGAAAATAGCATTTCGCACAAGAGACCCAGCGGACAGACGCTGAGCTAATGTTTTAGGACGTCGCATTAGCGAGGAACCGAAACAGCACGCTGACAGAAGCTAGGAAGATTTTCTTGAAGAGCTCGACCCCCAAAAGCCTGGAATATGGAAACTACAGAAAATACTAAGAGACGACAAAAAACCAGTACTCATCTTGCATGGATCAAACGGATTGGCAAATACCGCAGAGGAAAAAGCCGATGCATTCGCCACTTCCCTGGAGTCCCAATGTTTAAACAAAGTACACGAGGACGAAGACTTTGACTTCACGGAAGAAGTGAAAGATGACTACGAAAACGAACCCGACATAGGATACCTTGAGCCTTCATCTTCGAACGAGGTGAGAGGCATCATAAAGCACCTATCTGTAAAAAAAACCCCGGCAGGGACAAAATCTTCATCCGAGCGATTAAGCACCTCCCGCTGAAAGACACAGTCTACCTCACAGCCATCATTAACGGTACTTCCCTAGACTGTGGAAAGAAGCAGAGGTGATTATGATACGGAAACCAAACAAGGACCCAAATTTCCGCAAAATTACAGGCCCATTAGCTTGTTCCCAGCTATGAGTAAGATTGTGGAGACAATTATCCTAAGAAGGTTAAGAGAAGAAACGTGAAACGTGAATATACTACCCCTGACGAACAATGGGTTTCGATCCAGTAAAACAGGATGGGAACCTACCCGACTTGGGCTCAAGTAAGGTGTGTGTGTGTCAGTTTTCAGTTTTATGATAGACGTTATATGTTAATGTATCAGTTGTATAATTATTGTTAAAGTTGAGTTGCAATAAATTGAGATACCAAAAACCAGGGTAACAATATTTTATCAAGACCAATTGTTTTTTATTTTAAACAAAAATTAACTCATGAGTATATTTTTTGGGGCACACTATATAATGTCGTTAACAATATCTGAATACACTTTGTTGTTAACAGTAAGGAGATATGTAAACCATAATACTTTATAAACATAATATATTATGGGTTGCTTACATTAGATGCTTTTATTGGATGCAGAGTTGCCAATCCATGGTAATTCCTCACATATGTGGGTAATTTATTACTATGTGAATAATTTTGTGAGTAAAGGCAATTATGAGTAATCGGAAAGTCAGCGAAGGTATATTCTTGGTAGTTATGCAAAATTCTGATTGGATAATTTATTAAAACCGTTGTATTTATAAAAATCTTAATATAAACCTAATTTTACGCCTTCTAGCACTTCTAGCAGTCATTACAATTTTGTAGTTTTAAAATTGCAGATGCCTCAATTGCTTGGCCAATATAAAAGAATAAATGTGATTTTGATAATGCATATTGCAACTTACAATAACACTAGGAGTCGTGTCGATAGTCATAGTCCCATTGGGACTGTCCCAATCGTTGATTATTATCGATTATGATTAAGAAAATATTTTTTTTGTTCATTTTGAAAGTACCTATATTTTTTTAACAGTAGATTTTTTTTCGGTTATTAGAATTAATGATTTATTATGTTTTTGCCCCTTATTAAAGAATATAATCTAATCTAATATATCGGGTCGATGGTGTAGCGGTCTAACGCGCTTATATTCATTTATAGGCAAGTTTATGAGTCCGAGACTGCTGGGCTTCAAATCCCAGACCAGACCATGTGGATTTTTAATTAAATTGCATGGTTCGGTTTAGGATTTGATGTGTGCCGTATTAATAGAAATTCAATTTCTATTGATATGACATGCAGATTATAAAATCGCCATCCATTATCGTCTCGATGATGGTGGGTGAGGTTTTCCGGGTTTTCCTCACCTGTAAGTCAAATGGCACCATCAATCATCCTTAAGTCGCCCCGGAGCGCCACGGCAAATAATAATAATAGCCGTCCCTTCCCCTACATAAGTCGTTCAGTCGACTTCAGGGGTTGAAATTTACTCGTAAGGGGGTGAATTAGGGAGAGTATTATTATTATTATTAATTCTCTAAATCTTTTTTATCAGTTTTTTGTCAGGCTGGTTAAAAAGATTACTTGGTTAATAAAATGGTAAATGCTTAGAACAAATATGCGTCTGTTTTGACTGTTGTGGGCAAGATTGCACAGTAGTAAAATAAAATCAAACAGAATAAGTGCATGAGTAAATAATACACAAATTATTAAAAAAAAATAGTAATATTAATATTTTGAAGTTGTGAATAATTGTAAGTAACCCAGAAACGTTTTTAAGAGTGAATCGGTAAAAACCGCTTGGCGACCCTGGTTGGATGTAGTAACTGAAGTTTTGGGGGGTTGGCAATAATGAATAAAGTTTAAGTTTTGATTTTAAGAAAACGGTGATTTGTTTCATCCATTTTATCATCAAAATAATTCGCATAAAATACAACACATTACATTAACGACATACTATTTGAACATGTTGGTCTTTATACAAAAATAATATTCTTCATATTACTGTCAACAATATATGTGTATTTTTAAGACCGAATGAAACCAATAACATCCAGTAAAGATTAGTTATATAATAGCACTCGACTAATAAGCATCATTATAATTACGGCTCTCTTTTAATAAATGAACTATAAAGGATATTCACTGTGTGTTTAATATAAGGACCTTTCATACCTTCCAACAGAATACGTCGCAATCCGTTACAAAAAGTGTTATACACATGAGAAAAATCTGATGTTTCATTAAGGATTTTCAAGTGATTAATGTAATTAATTAAGCTGTGTGAAATTTTTTTAGGACACTCTGTACAATAGATTGCAACGTACTCAAAGAGCACAGTGTGTTTCAAAAAATTTTATACACATGAGAAAAACAATTTGATTTTGGATTTACAAGTGATTTAGAATATTTTATCAAGAATAATTATTTTTTCTTTTAAACAAAACTTAACTCATGTGAATACATTTTTTTGGGAACACTATATACTCTTCGAGCACGTCGTTAACAATATCTGAATATACTTTGTTGTTAACGACGCGCTTTTCGAGCACGTCGCAATCCGTTACACAGTGTGTTCCAAAAAGTTTTATACCTACACATGATATTTGATAATAGATTATGAATTGAGTAGGATTATGAAACTTTTTTTCATGTGTATACATTTTTTGGGACACACTATATAAAAGATTGCGACGTGCACATTGTTAACAACATTTGAATACACTTTAAGAGTACATTGCGATCCTTTACATAGTAAAGGCTCTTTGTAAGTCAAAAAACACACCAACAATGTATTTGTTGTATCTGAAATTATTTTCGAAGTGACACAACGTAACCTGCAATGCAGATTCGCAAGAAAACCCTACCAAAGCCAGATTGATTATTAATCAAAATTGCATTATTAGTAACATATTTCAATAATTTTCAAAAAGTTTTTCAATAGGAAGTAAAACATTAATAGGGCGAAATTCTTTACCTTTAGTAACATTATTAAACTTTTTACATATCAAAATTAAGAACATACTTTCCAAATAAGGTAAAAGCACCAGTAAACGACATTAGTAGAACATCCAATGGCGATTTAATTTAATTTTGGATAGATCCACTGCCCCATTTATCGATAGTTTTACTACTTATCATCTCCCCAGTTACAAACATTACAAAAACAACTTTAAGAAGTCAAAAACTTGAGCCCCATATTACCCCAATAATCCACAAAATGTGTCAAAACACTGATGCATACTCAGTTATCGACAACCCCTAAAATTTAGGTAATTATTCAAGTAAGCAATGAAAGTTCAACGAAAAACATGTATTTTAGGAAGCAAATAAACTTTACACTAAAGTTTATTCACATATAACTATTTAAAAAGCAACAACCTGGATTATAATGTAGATACTTCAATAAATTTCTTTGGAAAACCTCTTAACTAAAACTGTAATCTTCAAGGATTTTTACAGTATTGCCAGATACATATTAGACTTCTCTCCTAGCAATAAATTATGTACAAATCTGAACACATGCCCTTAATATCGATTACTGGTACTTTTATCTTAAATACTTTATTTTGTTTGTTAAACTTACCTTCCTTTGCCAAAGGAATATAAATTACCAGTCTCGTCCAATAATAAACAATGTTCTTTACCACACTGAATGTCTATTACACTATTACAAGTAAATTTAAGTTTCTCTAGAACATTATAAACAGTCCCATCAGCTAAATGAGTAACGATTAGTTTCGAACTACTTCTAATGTTTAAAAATGAATTATTTGATGATTCTACGTAGTCTAAACTACATAACTCTTGTATATTACTGAAATTATCTGCCAAACAGATTTTAAATAACTTCCCAGAACGATTTAAACAAATCACTTGATCATCATTCGTAGTAATTAGCACAGTTTGTTTTGGAATTAATGAAGTTAAATTACAAACTCCCTCTTTATGGAATATTAAATAATCTGTATCTGTAGATATGAGGATATAAGAATAATTGATCCATACCTGTTTTATAACCTCAAATTCGAATACTTTGACGAATTCTTCTAAAATTGGTTTGTTTACATTTAGCTGCCGGAATAAATTAAATCCATTACAGAACAGTGGCATTATTGATTATTTCTTGGTCAGGTATGTTTTCGGTGAGTAGATACTCGGATGTTTGGATATTTCGGTCTCTTTTGCAAATAATTTGTTGACAAATTTGTTTTTATAAACTAGATAATACTGTTAGCTTCCAGCAATATGGTAAGTATGTTTTGTATTGGAGAAAATACTATTTTTTAATCTTTTTGTTTAGCACAAATTATTTGTTGTGATTAAAGACCTATTCGTTTCTATGGAAACAAAATTATAAATTAACATCAAATGTCAAAAACTGACAAATGACATTTAAATTTAAACCAACAACGAATCGATTAAAGAAAGTGTCTTGCAGAATCGATTTCGAGTACGTTCAGATTTTCCTTTTGAGTTGCAACTCTCTACCACCAAGGCCGTAGCCGTGGGGGCGGATCAAGGGGATTGATCCCCTCCCGAAATAAAAAAAAGATATTTATTTTAGACTTTTAATAAGTAATAATGAGACTGCAGTTATATACAATGCGCCCGTCTCATTTTTTTGTTATACACAACATAATAGTTAATCACTACAAACAAAAATTTTCTACCTACTGTTATTTTTATTATGTATGACTTTTATCCCAATATATCTATCAAGCAGTATTGGCACTCTGAGGCGGCACGTTTGTTCTTTAAAAGTAGAAATTTTAGTTGACACTTGACGTTTTCAGGACATGAAAAGTTTTCTTTACACGGACTTACGAGATGTGATATACCTTTATAAACAACGGTTGAACAATTTAATTACTTTGGAAAAGAAAATAGATTAGGTATCAGGGCAGTCTTCGCAAATGTAAGAAAGACAGAACCGTTTTAATTTTTTTTTATATATGTGAAATATTTTTGGTGAAAAGTTTAATTACTTTTAGTTCAAAATAGAACGTTAGTTTGTCAAGGGAAATATATAACACACAAGGTTAGAGTAACAAAATAGAGGTATTATTGCTTTATTTCTTAATTTATTTCGAAATGAAATTTAGGTGTGTGTCTGTGTCGAACATAGAATTGTTTTATTTGTTTGTGAATAAAACTAATTATTTGTTACTAAATATAATTTAAATTTAGGTTTAAGTAATACAAAACGCGAAAGAAAACAAAACATCAAATGAAATATTATTGTTTGTGCACGTTCTTAATCTAAAAATTACTTAAGTTCCTCGTACTTTGTGTAAGAACATTTATTTAAATTTTATAAGAACTATACAGGGTGTTATTGAAATACACATACATATTAAAATGGGGAATAGTATGTAATGACCAAAAACGATTGGCACCAATTTTAACTTCAAATTCTAAAATTTAAATATTGGGGAAGAGTCCCCTTTTCCGACCTACTAGTTTCCATATTTAAAGAAGTAAAATAAATCGAAATTGAACTTACCCATAGAAATTGCACTGTTGCCGTAGCAAAACCAATTAATTCAAAATAAAGTTTATTACAGTAATTGTTCAAAATGCCGTCCATTATTATTTACACACACTTGCAATCGTCTTTCCAAAGAACTTTGAACATTAGAAATTAGTCTTGGATTTTGTCGTAGTTCCTCGGCTACCGCATTAACTTTATTGGTTAATTGTTCAAAACTATTAATAGGTTCATTATAAACCAGTTGTTTCATGTGACCCCACAAAAAGAAATCGCATGGATTTAAGTCCGGAGATCTCGGAGGCCACTTAGTAGGTCCATTTCTGCCTATCCACTTTTGAGGAAATCTAATGTTCAAAAACTGCCGTACGTTTAAATCAAAGTGAGGAGGAGCGCCATCTAGTAGGTACCACATCCGTTGCCTTAATTGTAACGGTATCTCTTCTAGGAGTACTGGCAAAATATCTTCTAAAAAGTGGAGATATCCTGGCCCATTTAATCTGTTCGGGAGAACATAAGGCCCGATTAAATACTGATCTATTATGCCAGCCCAAACATTTATTGAAAATTTTCTTTGATGCCCAGTTTCCCTAATGGCGTGAGGATTTTCATCACTCCAAATATGCGTATTGTGCATATTGAACACGCCATCACGAGTGAATGAAGCCTCGTCAGTATACAATAATATTTTTAGAAAATTAGGAATATTAACACATTTTTGAATCATCCATTCACAAAACTCCACTCTCTTTTCTTCATCACCTGGATATAAGGCCTGGACTTTTTGGATGTGATAAGGATGTAAACCTTGTTCTTTAAGTGTCCGCCACACAACAAATGAGGACACTCCAATTTCAAGACCTAGTCTTCTACAACTTAATTGAGGCCGGTTTTCAACAGCTTCCAATATTTCTTCTTCGGCCGCCAATGTTCTTTGTGTTCTTGTTCTCCCTCGATCTGCATTAACACTCTCAAATTTTCAAATTTTCCATGGTCTCTTAGATGCTGAACAGTTGAAATAAACGTACGACAGTCCGGAATTCTCCAATTTGGAAACCGTTCGCGATACAGGATTTGTGCTTGCCGAGAATTTTCTCCAGCTGCCCCATAAACCAGCACTATATCCGTTAGTTCAATATTCGTAAATAGTGGCATCGTAAAAAAATATTTAAAAGTAATCGTAACAACACTTTTTACCAACTTGGAAATGACGCGCTCGTGTTAGCCAGATTCGTAAATCAACTAAAATTTTAATAATCTATAGTTTCAAAAATGTATAGTTTAAAAACAATCATTTATCAAATATTCTAGTTTTTTGATAACGAGGGTAGTAAAAACCAGTCTTCGGAAATAGAAATTAATTCGAAAATCTTGGCAACATGGTTATTTCTTACAAGACTAGTTTTCTTATCATCTGACAAAAACTTGCATATTAATTACTGTTGATGTTTAAAATAGGTAAATAAACCTAATTTATATAGGTCATCCTCAACATATCAGTGAAGTACGTTTGTTTTAGAATTAATTTTCAAAAATTAATAACTCCCTTAATAAGGGGTATTTTTAAAAAATAATATTTTTCTACATTCAGTGGGGATCTGCGCAATACCCAGTTTTAATATGTACGTGTATTTCAATAACACCCTGTATAAGATTATGTTTTATTAATTATATTATCCATATGTTACGTTGGCATTTCACAATCAGCTGGACTAAATGAGATCTCTAAATCAACTATTTTATCTAGTTCAGCTTCGCTATCTACTTTGCAGTCGGATTCATATTCAAATTCAGACTCCAAAGAAGATTGTTATGAACCGGATGAACATTCCGCTATATTTAAATGTTGTCTCATATAAACATTTTTTTGTGCCCTTTCATTTGTTAGTCGATTAATTTTATTTGTATTGACATTTCCATAGGTTAATAAGCTTTGTTCTGTGGCAGCAGTTGACGATGGGCAGTTTAATACTTCTACAGCTACTTTGCGTAACTTTGTTGTTGAACAAATCGATTTCCGACAAGTCACTGCTGACAGTTTTCTATTTTTTAGACTGGTCCATACAAAGTCTTTAGATCTATAAATGACAATACTTTCCTGCAAGTAAATTCCAGCTAGCTGTCATGTTTTTTTCATTGTCTGTTGTAATTGACTTTTTTTTTCTAAGCCTATTTCATCAATTAATTCGGATATAATGTTGCACATGAAAGTTGCTTCATGACGAGCTGCTTTCGTATCTACTATTTTATATAACACAGGCTCAGGTGTGGTAAGAATAGGATTACCATATTACAAAATACAATTTCCTGACATTCCTAATGAATATTCCGGACAAATTTTTAAAAATCCGAACAAAATAATAAAACTTCAACTTGAAATAATTACTATATGTTTTATTTAAAAAAATACCTAGGTATATACCAATAAAAAACTAAGAACAAACAGTTCCTCAATTAAAAAATCTTGAAATACCCGAAGGCCAACCATCATTTTGAATTTTTTTTGGAGTGAGGGTATATAGCCATATGTGAGGAGTAGGGATTAAGTGTAAGGGTTAAAGAAAAGGTCCTTTATTTCTCACAAGTCAATTTAATTGGCGACCGGTTTCGAAGCTGTCACTTCATCATCAGGCACACCTTGACTATTTCCATAAAGGAAAGCCTGATGATGAAGTGACAGCTTCGAAACCGGTCGCCAATTAAATTGACTTGTGAGAAATAAAGGACCTTTTCTTTAACCCTTACACTTAATCATTTTGAATCCCTACAGTCTTAGCAGTATTAATTTTTTCGTTTACGGACTTTTTACACAATCATATTCACTGTTTAGTAATGTATTTGATAACTGATGCCTTGAGGGAAGTTTTAATGAAGAGCAGTTCTCAAATGCTTATTTTCACCGAAGTTTGGCGTCGCTTTCGCGAAATATGGTAAATTACAAGAAAATGCCGTATATAATGGTAAATAACGGTAAATAATGTAAATTTTTTACCACAAAAATCGGTAATTTAGTTTGTAAATTACGAGTAAATTACTGTAATTTATTTTATCCTTATTGTTGCGTATTATTGATCGTTTTATTTGAGAACATTGGAATAAATAGAGTACTTGAAGTAATCAAGCTAAAAAGGCGTGTTATAAAAAGAAAATACATTGCATTCGACTGATTTATGTTTAATATGTTTTCGTAAAGTATTTCCAACATGCTAGTTACTTGAATGGTTGCAAATTGTAAGTGATAAAAACTGATGTAGTGCTTTGTGCGTCCTTGTTTTTTTTTTTTTTTTTTGATGTCCTAATCCCCAGTCTAGCAGCAATAACATTGTCTACATTTAACCCATTTATATGTACATGATTTATCAGCTAAAAGCAGAACACAATAGTTCTCTGCACAATGTAAACAACGTTACAAGGAAAATTGCTCATGTATAAATTCAACAATTACATCAAAATGTATTATTTTTAAAGGACTTATATCAACTATTATGTTAATTATAAATCTTTGTAACAAAGTAATAGTTGTGTAATAAAAAACCTGTTGCTAATCCAAAAAATATATTGTTTATTGATTACAAGTATCAAAAATATATGTACCTATAAAAATTTTTTGAAATATGTTCTATTGCTCTTAATTTTTTTTAATAGGTTCTTGTTATAGTTGTAAATAAAAATCAACACTTTTTATCTGTCTATTTAACACTTACAAACATGTATATTTTAAGGATTACCATATTACAAAATACAATTTCCTGACATTTCTAATGAATATTCCGGACAAATTTTTAAAAATCCGAACAAAATAATAAAACTTCAACTTGAAATAATTACTATATGTTTTATTTAAAAAAATACCTAGGTATATACCAATAAAAAACTAAGAACAAACAGTTCCTCAATTAAAAAATCTTGAAATACCCGAAGGCAAGGATCCGCAGCCTCTTAATTTTTTACATTAGATACAAGACTTAAGGTACTGCTCTGTACTCGGCAACGGGGTAAATTAAAAAAAGCGCATATTAAAGTGTTTGGGTTTGCATCGCCCAAATCGTAATCCGTAATAACTGTAATACTGTAAATATTTTATTTTCGGATCTGTATACAGACTAGACAATATAAAACTTTCGGATCTTCGTTGTCTGCATCAGAGTGAACAACTCTAAGCGATCGCATATGCATTGAAAGAAGCGATATAGCATCGATGCTTCCATTTCACGCATTAGTCGGTACGTTGATTGAAAAGAAAAATATTAATACATTAACAGAAGCTAAATAAATATTTAACTCGTCCAAAATCATATTTTTGACTTAAATTCTTTAAATGTCTTATTTGAAGATTTAATTAAGTTAAATATATGACCATAATAGCGCCAATAGTTCTGGTTCTAGTTCAAAACGTTTCTTCCACTACCTGAAATTCCAACAAGTGACAGATCGTTTCTAAAAAAAGCAATTCAAATGCAATCTCTATTAATATATTATTATTTGTTTGTTTGTTTCAGGGTCTCCTATCACTATTGAAAAAACTTCGAACGGCCCCTGAAAAAGAACTGCGTTTGTTACTACTCGGATTGGATAATGCAGGAAAAACGACAATTCTTAAAATTCTGGCTTCCGAAGACATAACAAATGTAACACCAACTGCCGGTTTCAATATAAAATCAGTAAACTCCGATGGTTTTAAATTGAACGTTTGGGATATTGGAGGTCAACGAAAAATTCGTCCTTACTGGAAAAACTATTTTGAAAATACTGACATTTTGGTAAATATTAACATTTAATAAGTAACCACTGAAACTACAAAAAATGGCCATAAATTATGACTGGTAAAGACAGAAGATATCACCAAACTATTTTGGCGTTGAATAGACCCCATGTTGCATTTTTTCCAGCAACCTGCATGCTATGAGGATACTCAAATTGTTCATAACTAACAAAATTCTTGTAACAATTTGTTACATGTTTTGTTGCACCATTAAATCTGATTCAGCCAAATGTATCGCGTTACATATAGATATTAGAAATACGGTTGCATCTGCTACATTACTATATATTATTATTATTATTAGTGATTTTGGTAATAGACGGTCTTCTATCGACTGTCCAATTTTGACAATTTTTGACCCGATAACCTTTTAATTTATATTAGTTGCAAATGTCATAATTTTTACTCTTTTTTCTACTTACTTCTTGCCTGTCTTTGTCTGATTTATTTTATATTTTTCCTTCACCCCCTGTGGGTCATCGTCAACTTCTGAGGTTCGATAAAGACCATTTTGGGTATTACCGGCCTATATAATCGGTAATTTTTAAAGAACTTGTGAGTTTTGCCCTCAAATACTGTGCTCTCTTATCATAAGACTAAAAGATGTAATAATATTTGAACAGTATTTTAGAAGAACCTTGAAACGTTGAACATTGTCTATATAAAATTTTTACAACTGCAAAAATTCTTTCTAGAACGTAATGCCTACATTTTTTTTTTTTTTAGTCCCGTAAGCGGTGATCCTTTACAGTTGTGGATAATTTTAACATTTATTTTAAATTCATCCAAGTATTCATGTGGACATTATGCACAATTGACGTTTCTTGCTAAAAACACAAGTTGCCAATCAGAAAACCAATGAGTATTAAAAGAACTATTAAAAGTCTTACTGAAAATTTAACTACAAAAATAAAATCGATTTTTTTTCAAAACTAGCAAATGAGCTTGCTTCTTTTCCATTTCCTATTTTTATGACAAAGTAATACTTGCATAAAATTTTCCCTTTTCTACTTTTTTTTTCTGTTTGTTTTCTACTGTTTTCTTCTGTTTTCTACTGTTTTATACTGTTTTCTACTGTTTTCTATTGATTTCTACCGTTTTCTACTATTTTCTACTGTTTTCTACCGTTTTCTACCGTTTTCTACCGTTTTCTACCGTTTTCCACCGTTTTCTACCATTTTCTATAGTTTTCTCTACTGTATTCTACTGTTTTCTACTGTTTTCTACTGTTTTCTACTGTTTTCTATTGATTTCTACCGTTTTCTACTATTTTCTACTGTTTTCCACCGTTTTCTACCGTTTTCTACCGTTTTCCACCGTTTTCTACCGTTTTCTACAGTTTTCTCTACTGTATTCTACTGTTTTTTACTGTTTTCTACTACTTTCTACTGTTTTTTACTGTTTTCTACTGTTTTCTACTGTTTTCTATCGTTTTCTATCGTTTTCTACCGTGTTCTACCGTTTTATACCGTTTTCTACCGTTTTCTACCGTTTTCTACTGTTTTCTACTGTTTTCCACCGTTTTCTACCGTTTTCTATCGTTTTCTACCGTTTCCTACTGTTTCCAACTACCGTTTTCTACCGTTTTCTACCGTTTTCTACTGTTTTCTACTGTTTTCTACCGTTTTCTACCGTTTTCTACCATTTTCTACAATTTTCTACCGTTTTCTACCGTTTTCTACCATTTTCTACCGTTTTCTACCATTTTCTACAGTTTTCTACCGTTTTCTACCATTTTCTACCGTTTTCTACCATTTTATACAGTTTTCTACCATTTTCTAACGTTTTATACCGTTTTCTACAGTTTTCTAACGTTTTCTAACGTTTTCTAACGTTTTCTACCGTTTTCTAACGTTTTCTACTTTATTCTACCGTTTTCTACCATTTTCTAACGTTTTCTACCGTTTTCTACAGTTTTCCAACGTTTTCTAACGTTTTCTAGTTTTCTATCGTTTTCTAACGTTTTCCACCGTTTTATAATGTTTTCTACCGTTTTCTACCATTTTCTACCGTTTTCTACCGTTTTCTACCGTTTTCTACCGTTTTCTACCGTTTTCTACCGTTTTCTACCGTTTTCTACTGTTTTCTACTGTTTTCTACCGTTTTCTACCGTTTTCTACCGTTTTCTACCCTTTTCTACCGTTTTTCTACCGTTTTCTACAGTTTTCTACCGTTTTCTACCCTTTTCTACCGTTTTCTACTGTTCTCTACCGTTTTCTACCGTTTTCTACCGTTTTCTACCGTTTTCTACCGTTTTCTACAGTTTTCTACCGTTTTCTACCGTTTTCTACCGTTTTCTACCGTTTTCTACCGTTTTCTACCGTTTTCTACTGTTTGTTTGTTTTCTACTGTTTGTTTTCTACTGTTTTCTACTGTTTGTTTTTTACTCTTTTCTACTATTTTCTACTCTTACATAATTAAAACTTACATGTAAAACAAAAATTCTTATTTTTCAGATTTACGTCGTCGATTCAGCAGATAAAAAACGGTTAGAAGAAACCGGTATAGAACTGTATGAACTTCTGAGCGATGATAAACTCAAAGATGTACCTCTTTTAGTATATGCCAACAAGCAAGATATTCCTGACTCCCTGTCAGCTGCAGAACTAGCTCAAACTTTAGGGCTGCCGACAATTAAAGACCGTTCATGGCAAATTCAAGCGTGTACTGCAATTCAAGGGACTGGAGTTCGCGAAGGGATGGAGTGGGTTTGCAAAAGCATCAAAAAGAAATAAATATAGTGAAATAATTTAAATACTAAGTAGATATTTGTTCCATTATAGATTGCAATATTATATTAATTTAGTTATAATGAATATTAAGAATAAAACTTTTTAAAAATAATACATTATATATTATTGTTTTACTTAAAATCAACAGAATCAATCGATGGACAAGAAACCTTATACCGATCCTGTCTTATCAGTGATGCCATTTTAAATTCAGTTATCAGATACCTGGCTCCTTAGAGGTGCCAACTACTTTTTCAAGGCAGGATTACAAACACCAAGAGAATAGTATTTCCCCTCGTAAGAGTACTTGCAGTGTTTTTGAGATGTGAAACAAAAGTCTATAGGCAATGCAACGGGAGATTGGAACACAAGGGTAGAAAAAGATTTCAATTGAGAAATCGGCTATGGGAATTTGTGAAGAAAAGATCGTGAACATAAATTGACTTAATTTCTGATCGACGAATGCAGTTTTGCCAAGAAATGATGGATCGAATTAATGGGAACAACATTATGAATAATATTGTGTTTTTCGACGAATCAACGTTTTGTCTAAACGGATTTGTCAATCGGCATAATTGCCGGTATTGGTCTGATCAGAATCCACACTGGATGATAGAAGGTCACACACAATATCCACAAAAGCTAAACGTTCGGGCTGGTATAGTTGGAGGAAGAATAATTGAAACTTTTTTTCTGAGACAAGCTTTAAGTAGTGATCGCTATTTACAACTTCTGCTAGTACAAATAGTTCAAGAATTAATTCGTATATTTCCCAATCGTGCTAATCATTTACAATTGTCAGAGGAAATAGGGTTCCAGCAAGATGGCGCCCCACCTCACTTCGATGTTAGGGTTAGGGAATACCTCAACACAATATTTCCGCAGAGATGGATAGGCCGAAGAGGATATATTGAGTGGCCGGCAAGGTCACCAGATTTAACTCCACTGGATTATTTTCTTTGGGGTCACTTAAAATCTGTAGTTTATAAGGATCTACCTCGATCTCTGGAAGAACTGGAAGATCGAATCAGAGCGGCCACTCAAGAAATAATTCCTGAATCTATTCAAAACAGTTTAAGATCATTTGTTGATAGATTAGGATATTTCCAGGCAGCCGAGGGCTTTCAGTTTGAACATTTACTTTAAATAAATGTGTCTTATTAAAGTATAATGTAATTTAATTGTTATTATAAGACCGTAAGTCTGGGACCCACTTAATGTACCATTGATTAATTCAGACAGATCATACGAACTCGAAAAAAAAATATAGATACAGGGTGATCCGTTTAAAATATTGCCCGATGACGTCATATCTTGAAAACCATTACATAAAATGTACATAAACTTTTATCTAAGTCAAATTATCGTACAAGTCATAGTTAAGCCATAAATCGTGTTCCGCCCATATAGAATGACCCTGTACATTATACTTTATTTATATTACCTTTCAACATCTTGAGGAAATCTGTAAAATGAATGTGCACCGATATAAGATTTATTTTTGCATACTTTGTAACTACAAACAAATCCAGCTTTATTTTTGTCTTCTTCCATAACTCACACATAAAAATATTTAAGTAAAATAACAGAAACAACAGAATAATAATAATTATAAATTCACGATTTCGATACCACCGCCCGCGCCGGTCGCTACTGCACTTTCGGTGTAGAATATCGGTGTAGGTGTGCTTGAAGGTTACGAGCCCTCAAAGATCACATGATCGGATATATCCTTCTGGTTATTATTTATTCTTGTGCTTATGCCGAGGTATGTTGTAAATGTTAAATATAATTCTCGCTTGTATCTTTGTAACCCCTACCCTTATATTTGTTAATGTCTAGTTAGTTCATGATCTATGATTGATGTCACTTGTATTCTGTCAGTTGTCTGATGTCACTTTTTTTTTCGACTACTTGTAAAACTGATGTTAAAATAAAAGTGCAATTCACTTTTGTTCTTTATGAAAACTTAATAAAACAGTCGTTGATTAAATACATTTATTTAATCCATTCCACATTATTCATCAGTAAATAAATTTTACTTAATATAATATCAGAAGTGTAAAAGATTGTATTTATATAATTTTTATTTATATTAATAATTTGTGTTTTTATTCTTTGCTTCGTATTTTCAAATTCTTACTATTGTATTGTTATAGTTATACGTTTTATTTATTATTATTTTGTCGTATTTTTGTCGCACACAATCTGTCATTGTAGTTTGTACAGTGAGCAGATTCAGTGACACATTTCTTGTTTATTTACATTTTATTTCCTATTGAATTTTATTGTATCTGAATGTATATATTTCTGGTAAATAAAAATTATTATTATTATTATTATTGAATTTACACCATCACTAGCAATTCATAATAGTACACCTTGTATATTACATAATAAATGCATTATTGGACTCAATTTGCAAAAATGCACCTCTCCACTCTACCAAATCCAATATACTTTCTTCTTTCTTCGATAAATATCTCACAACACTATGCGAAGAAATCTAGTGAAAGTATCCTCGTAGTTTGCAGTTTGCATTAAGATAGAGATTAGTTTGTGAAATGCAATCCGTTAGCAAGAAACCATTGGAGGGAAAATGGGGAGAAATAACCGATAGGCATCTTGGAATAAAGAATGCCTTATGGGAGTTTAATCCTGGAAAATGTTTGCTGCCGTCTTTTTTTGAAAATTATATGCAGCCAATTTTGGATGCGCCAATTCGTAAAGACGATATTTGGTTGATAAGTTTTCCTAGAACAGGTAGGTTAATTTTTTTATTAGTCGATTGGGGTATATTCGGTAAAAATTTGATTAAAATTAACTATAGGTTATAAAAATTATAAGATGTTTGTATTCTCTAGGCCATATTTGGTTTAAATTACATCTTATGTCAGTTATAAATCTTTATCAATAAGGTATACCGTTGCCTTTAAAAATAACTAGCAAAAAATTAATGAAAATGACTACAGTACATTGCTTTTATACAGGGTGTATCAAAAAGATTGGTCATAAATTATACCACATGTTCTTGAGTTAAAAATAGGTCAATTGAACCTCACTTACCTATTTACAAAATTGTGAACACAAAAAGTTACAGGGTGTTGCTCTTAAACCGTTTAACATTTTTTTCATGAAATTTTATATGGCGTGTTAGAATAAAATGACTAATAAAGCCGAGGAGAAATCAAAATCAATTGAAATATATATTTTATAAAAATTATAATCTAAAAGATTAGGTACTTTATTAAAAAAAGATAATATTACATATCGGGCAGGATAATTTCTTTTGACGGTCTCTTTTTTCTGTCTGGATATAGATTTCTATGCTCTTGCACACAGCGTAGCAAAAATTGCTTTTGTTCTTCCTTTGCAGTGATCAAACCATGAAAATCTTGCATAAGTTTTACAGCCCTTTCAGCTGTATCATTAACGGCCCTTAAGGAGAGATCTTTTATTTTTACCTCTAAATAGGCAACATCTTCGTCCGACGTAGAAACGGGTCTCTGGATGAAGTTCTCATCAATTTTTAATCGAGAAAATAAATTTTTACTCTTGACAGACACAAAATCACTTAATGATTTTGCTGCAACAACAAATAAGGCAGTATTATTAACGGTTTAGTGAAAACATTATAAAAAATAAATGTATTCCTAATTACCATACAAATAATCAGACACATCTTCTTTCGATGGAATGTATCTCTTCCCAGGATCATACAAACTCTCTCTTTGTAAGTTTAGTACAATATTTCCCTTGGTTTGTTAATCAACTTCATCATCAAGAATGATATAATAACAACTTCTGACAAGTACTAAATATGTTGACTATGTTCAGGGCTGCTTTGTAGATCCTCTTGTCAACAGTTTCATATTCCTTAAACCTCTTTAAAAAGCACAAATATTGATTTGGTGCCTTCGCATATATAACCGCAATGAATAAACAAACGTCTTGAAATGCTCATATTATTAAAACAATGTAGGTTAAAAATAAACAGTTTTTTTTTAATCTATAAACTGTAACTATAAATTGATATTAAAAAAAAAATTAAAGTATAAAGACAATAAATTACGTTGTTACATTACTTAATTTGTTGTGATTATAATTTATTGTCTCTATACAGATATATACAGTTCATCAAATTTCTAGAGGTGTTCGACGCCCAGACAGAGAACGCACTACGTGTGACTAAGATAGCTATTGTACAGTCTGCTAAACAAGTTACTTTAAATAGTTTTTAATATTTTTAGGTAATTAAATTTTAAAAGTGTGGAATAGTTTAGGGATTAAATTGGTCTGATTTCTTAGAACGTTTTTAAAAGCAGCTAAAGATAGTATGTAGAATTGAAAATAATTATTATGCCATAAAAGGTGTTTTGGAATTCCTTCAACCTTTTGAAATTGAGTCAGAAAATATAAATTTTATAGGATAGCGGAAAATACCTATAATTTTTTTAAAGGCCTTTGTAAATCGTGGAAATAGTTTATATTTTATTTCTACCTTATTAAGGAAAATGGTACCTATTATTAATAACGGTTGTTTCTGAAACATTACTAAAATTTTCGAAATTTTGTTTTTCTACAAAATAATAAACTATACTATTTAGAAAAAAAATTATTTCTCTTATAATTTTATAAAAAATAACAGGGGAATATTTACATTTCTTGATCTATTAAACAAAACGATAAATTATCTCGACGAATGACACCATGTTCTAGTACGGAAGCTAGCTTTACATTTTTGATGGTGGTTTCATGGGTTTCATATCAATTTTTTGTAATTGTAGTTTACACGTACATATACCTCTTAACACTTGTTTGCTTTATTAAAAAAGTGTGTTGTTGTGATTTACGTCGAAATAAGTCAAAAACAACTTGAAACCCCATATAAAATCAAAAAGGAGAAACGGAAAAAAATTGAGCCTGTAAATGAACACAACTCAGAAACAAAAATAGCTATCTAACAATAAAAAAATAAAATTTGATTCTTGTGCAGCTTCATCTATATCATTAACTGTTTTTGGTTTTTTAATGGTTTTTCTTGGTGATGAAAATTCCGATATCTCACGGTTATCGATTCTTTTTTTCTCTCCAGAAATGCGGACGACAGTGTTTTTAGATACTCCTGTGGCTGCAGCAACACGATCATTTACTTTTTTAAATGGTATTGAAGGTGAATTAAAGTTTCCTTCTCTTCTCATAAACTCTATAACATTGGCTATTATTTCGCGAGATTGACTGTTAATCACACGGCCTCTTAATTTGCTATTAAACTCCATACTTAGGTTCTATTAAACTGTAATGAGCAAAAAATACAAACGAAAATAAAAGAAATGTTTTAGCGAAATTTACATCTGACATTTACGTCTGAATGAAATAGTGAAATACTTGATGCGCAGAGTGTACTTTCATTGCGTAAATCCGTCGGGATGCCTGTCAGTAGTGCTTTCTCTGTCTAGCCGTCGAAAGCCTCTAGAAATTTGATGAACTGTACATACTTAGCCCAAGGAATCAAATTTGTTTTTAAACGAGTTAACTGAAGGTGCACATACAACAGTATCAGGTTTTTTCCTAATTCCTAATTTGAACATGTGCCCACGTAAGCGCAGGTTATTATTTAATACAAATAAATCCGAAAGATCGACACCGAACATATGCCTAATAGCGCAAAAAACAAACGATTAAATCACCACGAAGTCGACGCTCACTATAAAAAGGGGCAGATTAGCAATTGTGAGACCCTTTTCTTCGTCTCTAAAAATAAAGAAAAGGGGTTGGGGTGGCGCTAGGCTGTTTTTCGAACAAGGGTTGCTCAGGCGCCAGTTTTGGTAACGCAGTCTACTCTGCGGCCCTGGGGTGCACTTAGAGAGAGAGAGAGAGAGAGAGAGAGAGAGAGAGAGAGAGAGAGAGAGAGAGAGAGAGAGAGAGAGAGAGAGAGAGAGAGAGAGAGAGAGAGATGCTTTATTGTCATAAAAAAATTTACAAAAATTTTATAGACAAAGTGTGTAACTTAAATACTAAACATATTATAAAAATAACTAAACAGCAGAAAAAACAAACAGACAAAATAGGAATAACAATTGCAATGGATATGCAATATCCGTCATTATAATTATTCTAATTTAATTTTTAAATTTAAATTTAAATTTAAACTTTAATATTTAATTATTTAATTATTTAATTATTTAATTATTTAATTATTTAATTATTTAATTATTTAATTATTTAATTATTTAATTATTTAATTATTTAATTATTTAATTATTTAATTATTTAATTATTTAATTATTTAATTATTTAATTATTTAATTATTTAATTATTTAATTATTTAATTATTTAATTATTTAATTATTTAATTATTTAATTATTTAATTATTTAATTATTTAATTATTTAATTATTTAATTATTTAATTATTTAATTATTTAATTATTTAATTATTTAATTATTTAATTATTTAATTATTTAATTATTTAATTATTTAATTATTTAATTATTTAATTATTTAATTATTTAATTATTTAATTATTTAATTATTTAATTATTTAATTATTTAATTATTTAATTATTTAATTATTTAATTATTTAATTATTTAATTATTTAATTATTTAATTATTTAATTATTTAATTATTTAATTATTTAATTATTTAATTATTTAATTATTTAATTATTTAATTATTTAATTATTTAATTATTTAATTATTTAATTATTTAATTATTTAATTAATGCCATTGTATGTGGAACTCAAATGTCTAAGGTACGTTATAAAATTCTGCTACTGTGTAATATGGTCTTTCTAGAAGAAAAGCTTTAGCCAGTCTTCGGAACTTATCGTATGTATTTATAGATTTTAATTGCATCGGAAGGTTATTATACAATTTTTTGGCATTGTAGGTAATGGAATGTTTTAATAGGTCAGAAGTGGGCATTGTTAAATAAACATCAGTCTCTAAATTTCTTGTAGGATATCTACTAGTCGGTCTTTCGGATAAATTTTGAATGTGCTTGCGAACTAAGCAGACGGATTCGAAAATAAATAGAGCAGGAAGGGTTAGAATTTTGAAATTTTTGAAGTAATTTTCGCAATGTGTCCTACTACTTAAACCAAATACATAGCGGATTGCTCTTTTTTGCAGTTTAAAAATAGATTCGAAAAGGTATAAGCTACAAGAACCCCAGAAAGGTAAACCATAGCGAAGGTGAGATTCGAATAAGGAAAAGTAGGTTATTAATGCCGTAGAAGGAGTCAGCTCTTTAGAAACCGATTTAATGGCAAAACATGCGGAGGATAATTTTTTTGCTAAGGTATCTATATGAGCAGACCATTTTAGAGAATCGTCTATATAAAGACCTAAAAACTTGATTGAAGTCACCGTTTGGATCAGATTATTGTTTAAAGTTATAGGTTGTAAAGTACCTCTATAAGACAATGCTACAGTTTTACTGGTGTTGAAACAAAGTCCATTCGAATCAGACCAGGACTTAATAGTCACTAGATCTTCACTTATGATAGATTGTAATGTCTGCATGTTAGAATTATTCCAGGTTACACTGGTGTCATCAGCAAATAAAGTAATTCTACCACTTATTCTTAAGTCTGTGATGTCGTTGATGAATAATAAAAACAAAATTGGACCTAATACTGATCCTTGAGGTACTCCACTGCTTATTGCTAGATTTGTAGAATCCTCACCATTCGCCCGCACCTGTTGATTTCTATTTTCTAGGTAAGTTTTAAACCACTGTAAAGGAGAACCCCGTATGCCATAAATTTGTAACTTATTAATTAAAATATCATGATTTACACAATCGAAGGCCTTTGCGAAGTCACAAAATACTGAAGCGGTAAAAAGTTTATCATTAAGTGATGTGTATATTTCATTAAGAACGGAAAACATTGCGTCGCTAGTGCATTTTTTAGGTAGAAAGCCATACTGATGAGCTGTGAGGATGTTATGCTTGAAAAGAAAGGGCAAAAGACGGTTTTTTATTAGCCGTTCTACTATCTTCGATAAGGTAGGCAATAACGCGATAGGTCTATAGTTACAGGTTTTGGTTTTGTCGCCACCTTTATGAAGTGGGATTATTATAGCTGTTTTTAGACAGTTAGGAAAGAGACCAATTTCAAAGGATTCATTAATCAGTGAAGTTAAAATGTTGATTACTACATCCGGTATATTTAGAAATATTTTGGTGGACAGGCCATCAATTCCACAGGAAAATTTATTTTGGATGTTGTTTATGGTTTGCACTAGTTCATGCTTGTCTACTGGTCTTAGGAAGAAACTTTCAGTGATCCTTTTAGTAGGTAGGAGGAAGGAGAGAGCATTCTGACTCGGAGCTATGTTAGATTTGATATTTTTACTTACATTTACGAAATAATTGTTTAGTTCATCTGGGCTAGGATTTACACTGTTTGAAGAACGGGTTTTATTCCTTAAGTCATTTATTATAGACCAGGTTTCTTTGGAGGAGTTTTTAGCTCTTGCGATGCGATTTTTGTAATAGTTTTTCTTAGCAGATTTGGTGATTTTCCGATACAATATTCTGTAGTTGTTGATATAGTTTAATATTAGGGGATTATCTGTGTACTTTTTAATATACATGAGTGACCTCATATTTTTAGGGCTCCATGACAAAACAGCGCAGGACAAAATGGCGCAGGACAAAATAGCGCAGACAAAATAGCGCAAGGACAAAATAGCGCAAGACAAAATAGCGCAGGACAAAATAGCGCAAGGACAAAATAGCGCAAGGACAAAACAGCGCAGGACAAAATAGCGCAGTACAAAATAGCGCAAGATCAAAATATTCTAGTGTTCTATTTAAAATAAAACAAAACTTAATTGATTTACCTAACCTGTGCCTTGTGCAACATGCAATGGCACCAGGCAGCACAGGTTAGGTAAATTGGTTGTTTTTTTTATTTCAATTAGAATACTTACAAGGAAAAACTAGGGCAAACGAACAAGAAATTTTTAATGTAATTCCTTGAAATAATGCGTAACGAATACTGTATCGGCGACGCCTATGTATTAAATGTTTGGACTGTAGCTCCGTCTCTCTAACATTTTATTCGTATGGTCTGACCGACCCCTGTTACCTAATCTATGGTGAACTACGATTCATCTCTTTTATTATTGAATAATTTGGTTTCCTTGGATATAGGTATTTGACTTTTATTTTGAAATAGCAGTCATTTAAATATGGAATTCATTCAATCACAAAAAGGCAGAGATATTTTAATATTTGAAAGCTATCGCTACAGGTTAGATAGAGTCAATGTTGATGAATCAAAATCATGGAGATGCATTAAGGTATGGTGTAAAGGACGTGTGAAGACAATTAAAGAGACTCCAAAGATTATAACTATGCATAACCATGCACCTGATATAGAGGATAATAATGCCCGTACTGTAGTAAATAAAATTAGAGAAAAAGCAAAACAAACACGAGTTAAGGCTAGAGAAGTAATTCAAGAAGCAACTCAAGGAATGTCTCTGCTCGCATCATCTTCACTGCCGAAATATACGTCTCTACAAAAAAATATTCATCGCCAAAGGAATAAATGTATATTACATTACACTAATTACAGATCGTTACGTGAATTAATAATTCCAGAAGATCTACAAGTTACAACTAGAGGAAAACATATGCTTCTATGGGATTCTGGTGTCAAAGACCCTAAGAGAATGATAATTTTTGGGACAAGGGAAAATGTAAGTCTCTTACAAAAATACGAAAATTGGTTTGCAGACGGTACATTCAAAGTTACTCCAGAATTTTTTACCCAAGTATTTACTTTACATGCGTTGATCGACAACAGAGCAATTCCTTTAATTTATGCTTTTTTATTGAATAAATCCGAAGACACTTATGTAAGATTTTTTCGAACAATCAAAGAGATTGAACCAAATTTAACACCAGTTACAATGATGCTCGATTTTGAAGAAGCGATATGTAATGCAGCCGCTTCTGTTTTTCCTAATTTGAAGATTATTGGTTGTTTGTTTCATTTGGGACAAAGCTTGTGGAGAAAAATTCAAAAATTGCATTTAACGAAAACTTATAGAGAAAACGAACAATTTCGTATTAATGCTAAAATGATATTAGCGTTATGTTTTGTTCCTCCAAGAGAAGTGGCTTCTGTTTTTGACGTTCTCTCTGAAATATGTGTGCCAGATTTACGACCTCTTTTGACTTATTGGGAAAAGTATTATATTGGTCGGGTTAAGTTAGGAACGCGCCAAGTTCCTCTTTTTCCAATTACCCACTGGAATATGTGGGATCGAGTTTTAATGGATCTTCCGAGAAAGAATAATTCAGTAGAAACATGGCATAATGCATTTCAAAAAACTTTAGACTGTCATCGTCCATCAATGTTTAAATTAGTTAGTCAAATTAGAAGAGAAATTGATTATTACGAAATTATCATACAACGTTTTAATAATGGCGAGCGGAGACCAGAAGCTTCTAAAAAGAAATATATTACACTAAACCGAAAAATAAAAGCACTGATAAAGACTTGGGGCACTGTATCATCGCTGGATTATCTAAGAAATATTGCTCCTTTACTTAGTATTTAGTCTGAATTTTTGTGGTTTGTTCGACTAAGTGTATGCTTGCGTACCGTTATAATTTGTTATTAGACATCTTGTAAAATTTTCAATTAAATTATTACACTGATATTATTTTATTTGATATAAAAAGAATAAAATTATAAAAATCTGACTTATTACTAACTTAAACTTTAGAACTGTATGCGAATTTTGTAAATTAAAATAGTGGTAGTAATTATAGTTGAGCACTATTTTTCTCCTTGCCTTTTGTCCTTACGCTATTTTGTTCTGCGCTATTTTGTCTTTGCGCTATTTTGTCTTTGCGTTATTTTGTCTTTGCGCTATTTTGTCTTTGCGCTATTTTGTCTTTGCGTTATTTTGTCTTTGCGCTATTTTGTCTTTGCGCTGTTTTGTCCTTGCGCTATTTTGTCCTGCGCTATTTTGTCCCTGCGCTATTTTGTCCTGCGCTATTTTGTCCTTGCGCTATTTTGTCCTGCGCTATTTTGTCCTTGCGCTATTTTGTCTGCGCTATTTTGTCCTGCGCCATTTTGTCCTGCACTGTTTTGTCATGGAGCCTATTTTTAGATGATGTTCTTATTCCTTTAGTTGTCCAAGATTTATGACATTTAGTTTTAATGGGGCGAAGGGGGAAAGCTGTATTGAAACACATAATTATTTTATTTAAGAAGTCTAAAAATTTAGAGTCAATATCTTCAGAAAGACCATTCCAATCAGTAGTTAGACATAAATTATAGAAATTTTTGAAATTATGCTTAGAGAAAATTCTACCTAGCTGACGGACTTTTTTTGGAGCTGTACGGGGTATCAAAAATTTGGCAAATACTGCTTCGTGGTCTGAGAGACCTGAGCTAATTACTTGGTGCTCTACATCAACGGGTTTAAAATCAGAGACTACGTAATCTATAATTGTAGATGTTGTTTCTGTGATTCTAGTTGGAGAATTTACGTGCATAGTGAGACTGAATGATTCAAAAATATTGATCAAAGACTTTTGAGTAGCACATACATTAGCAAAGTCAATATTAAAATCGCCGCATAAAATTTTCTTACTTTTTATAGGCAATGCGTCAAGTAGATTAAGAAGATTCTCTAGAAAGAGGTGAACATTTGATTTAGGTGTTCTATAAATACAAATAATAAACAAATCAATGTTTTTGTTGTTTACAATGGAAAATTCGAAGAAATTTTCAGCTTGTAGAAAGTCGTATTTAGATACAGCAGAAAAGTCCTTGTCTAAGGATAAAATTAGAGTTCCACCATGGTCTGTATTACTTCTATCATATCTGCTGACGATAGTATATTTTTCGACAAAAACTGGTTCACCAACTTGTAACCAGTGTTCTGTAATAGCAACTATTTGGGGAAACCCTAACTCTTCCAAAAACAAATACAATTCATCAGTCTTATTCCGTATTGATCGAATATTAATTAGAACCATTCTTAATTTACTGTCGGCATAGCCAGTAAGACTAGTTGGGGATTCTAGTTCCCCAGGACACGTCGTATTAATTAAAAATTTTTCCTAGGTGAATCGGCAGTAAAATAACGATGATTGTACTCCCTTTGCTTCTGCAGGTGTATTCTTCGTTCCGCGGATATATATGCTCTGTAGATAGAGAGATCGTTATCCACTTCAGCTGAGCCAATACCATATAGATCATGATAATCATAATAAATGGTCCGTAAAGCTCCAGGATCAACAGGCAGTCCCTCAGAGGCTAGAAACACTTTTACACTTGTGTTCGTGTAGCCCTCATGACAGACAGATGATGGTTGGTCATGAAGATAGGCGAGGAAGAGCTTGAGGGACGATAAAATAGCCGGTTCTCTTAGTCTAGCCATCAAATAACGACCATTGCCGATACACGATTTTTTTGCTAGTCGGACTCTAGGAGGAGTCAACGGGTCCAGCGAGTTATTTGTGTTGTCTTGTGATTCTGCTATGATCTGTAAGAGAGTACACCCCTCAGCAGACTCAGTGGAGTCCAGGTACAAACAAAAAAAAATAAAACGACCTTCACTGTTTAGTTGACCTACACTGGGGTAATAAAGTAAATAAAAATTTTTCACTGCACTTTTACCTATTAGTAACTAAGCTCTGAAAACGGAAAAAGTAATAAAATAAATAAGTAATAATTATATATATATATATATATATATATATATTTAATAACGGTAATAAAATAAATGTAGAATATATGTATTGTTGATAAAATAAACGGACTCGGTATTAACAGAAAAGTGCTATAACGGTAAAATTAACTATGACCTATACTATACTCATGAGAAAATAAAAATAATAATTTCCTTTAAAAAAAATAAAACGGTGGGCACTAACACCCTTAGCACAAATTCTTTCCTACTAATGAAAACAACCGGTTTTAGCCATAAGACAAAAAGTCTACAATAGTAAAATTAAATATGATTCGAACTATAGGTTTTAGAAATTAAAAGTTAATAAGTTACTCTCAGTAATCAAATATGGACAATTTATGAACGGCGGTGAACGGTATCACTCTGCACTCATGAGAGAAAAAAATATATGACAATTGCCTTTGTAAGAATGACGCTTAATATCCTCCCCGCAATATTATTTTGCTAGGCACAATAGTCCAAATACAGGTGACTTAAAACGGTATTATTCGACCAACACTATAGTGAATATTGACGATTTTAACTTTATTTATTCGGTTTCAAATTTCTCTTATGTAGACATCTGGTAGTCCATAGCTTCTACAAAAGAGAAACAGCTCTGATGCTCGACGGGGGAAGCAAACGAATACCACTATCACCCCTTGATTAACGCGAAAATGGTTGAAGGGTGCTAATGCCCTCGGATCTAAATCCAATTTGCTACCCTGACAGGTACTAAGAAAACCAAAATACTGGTCGAATTTCTTAGGTAATTAATAGAAACGGAAATGAATGTTGCAGGGAGAATTATTAGACGGAATTTTAAATAAAAGGCCTACCTTGATTAACTTCTCACTGTCTCGAAAGAAATAACGGTGTTCACTGTAATCCAGCACACTTGGTAAAAACAATTTTAAGAACTGAGCACAGACGGCGTCGAAAAAGGGCCCTCTCATCGAAAACATCTACTTTTATCAAAAGTCGTACTTTTGCCGGAGTGGGGACGGTAGTTCCTACTCAGAGGAAATAAGTTGTTTTCCAAAAAAAACGTTAATTGATCAGCTTACTGATAAACCTACTAGAATTGCGATTTTACGACACGATTTAATTTATTGTGATAATGAAAAGTTTTAAACTACGAGGGCTCTTGCAAAGGTTTAAAAACGGTAATATTGAAATATTTTTTAATCAAATATCAAACGTTTTTGATCATTTATATAAACCTAATATAAATTTTATTTTAACAGGCGATTTTAATTTTGATAGCTTTACAAATTATCATTTTAAACAGTTATGCAATACTATGATCTGCTATGATCTTGTTCCTATTGTAAAATGGCCTACGCGAGTTACTATGAGCTCCTGTACTATCATAGATCAAATATTTGTAAGTTCATTTGAAAAAGATGCTACCTGTTGTGTTATTGATAATGATATATCCGATCACCGATCAGTTTTATTAGAAACAAGTTTATTTGAAATAATTAAACATTCAGGAGAACATTCTTTAAAACGATATTTAAGCGAAAACAATATTTCTGCTTTTAAATTTTCACTTTTAAATGAGGATTGGTCATCTCTATATCATATGCAAGATTTGAACCAAGCATTTGATTACTTTTATGATAAATTCTTAGTTTATTTTAATTCTTGTTTCCCCAAACGGAAGTCATATTTCAAAAATAATAATAAAAAATGGATAGATGCTGAAGTTTTGGCATCTAGTGCAAAATTAAAAGATCTCTTTGCATTACAAAAGATAAATACAAATTTTAAGGAATTTTATAGGGAGAATAAGAAAATTCATTCAAATTTATTGGTCTCAAAAAAAAAGAAATATTATCAAGATCGTATTATCAACTCAGACAATACGGCCAAGGCGTCGTGGAACGTTGTATCGGAAATGACGAATAAGCAAAGGTCAGTGAATAATATTGTTATTAAAAAAGAGGGTAAATTCGTAGAGAACCCACATGAGATAGTAACAGACTTTAATAATTTTTTTATTAACGCACCTTTAAAATTAGTTGATCAAATAGACCTATCAAGTAAAATAAACAAACCTTTTGGAAAATATTCTAATAAAAAATCAATGTTCTTAATACCATTTGCAGAAATTGAATTATTAAATTTATTAAATAAAAAATTAAAAAATAAAAAATCATCAGGTGCAGACGATGTGCCCAGTTATATTATAAAAAAGTCACTCGAGGATATTCTAGCCCCGCTGACATATTTAGTAAACTTGTCATTCGAATCCGGTGCATTTCCTGCCAAACTACTTACAGGTAAAGTGTTGCCATTATACAAAAAAAATGATTCGATGTCATTGGAAAATTATAGGCCTGTGACAGTCCCCTGTGGATTATCTAAGATATTCGAATATTCATTTCTAGATCGCCTTTTATCATTTTTAAAACGACATCAAATTGTCACAAAAAATCAACATGGATTTTGCGCAGAAAAGTCAACAACAACAGCTATGATCTCATTTTATAATCAGATTATTGAACATATTGAAGCAGCCGAGTGTCCTGTGGCGATATTCTGTGATTTAAGTAGGGCATTCGACTGCGTGAATCATGAATTATTATTATCTGTACTGGAGACATATGGAATTAGAGGAAAATCTTTAAAATGGATCTCCACCTTTCTTAAAGAACGACAACAATATGTATCTCTAAACTTTAAAATAGATAAAAAAACTAAAGAAATTAACTCTAATCTTTTAGATACACATATGGGAGTACCACAAGGGTCAATATTGGGGCCAATATTGTTTATTTTATATGTCAACAGTGTAGATCATTTAATAGGTAATAATCATTATGTTGCATACGCTGACGACTTTTCTGTGATAGTATCATCAAATAACAGCGATGAGTTAAAAGTTAAAAGCTCTTCTCTTTTACAAAAATTTTTTAACCATTTTAATAGTTTAGATTTGTTTTTTAACACTAATAAAACAGACCTCATTAGGTTTCATAACAGGCAGAATATTCTAGATGATTTTAGCGTTTATGTGGGTAATTCCAGTATTGATAGTACACGCGAAAGCGTTCGTTTTCTTGGTATTCATATTGATGAATTTCTTAATTGGAAATATCACTGCAGTAAACTTGTAGGAAAAATGAATTCGCTAAAATATCTTTTTATTAATTTACGAGAGGTGCTGCAATCTCATCAACTTGTTAGTGTTTACTTTGCTTAAGTCGACTCTCGACTTAGATATGGAGTATGTCACTGGGGTAATTCTACAGATGCTTCTAATGTTTTCACTGCACAAAAGCGAATAATACGATGTATAGCTAACATTTCACAAAGCATGTCCTGTAAACCATATTTTAAAAACTATGGAATACTCCCACTTCCATCTTTGTATATTTTTGAAATTTGCGTGTACATCTTTAAAAACAAAAGTTGTTTTATGACTAACAGAGATGTTCATAGTTATCAAACAAGACAAGTTGATGAAGTACACGTTCCTTATTCAAGGTTGCACATTAGTTCCAACGCACCAAATTTTCTGGGTCCAAAATTGTTTAATAAACTCCCAATTAAAATAAAAAAATGTGCAAATATTAATATGTTTAAAAATAATTTGAAAATGTATCTCCTGGAAAAATGTTTTCATTCCTTAGCTGATTTTATATATTTTTAGTATTTTAATCTGTTTAGAATTATAGCGTGATTGTATTTAGTATTTTTAATTTTATTTTATGTATTTATTTAGATTTAACCTTATATTTATTGACGAATCTTATACAATTGTAATTATTGTCTTATGGAAAATAAAGAATTATTATTATTATTATTATTATTATTATTATTATTATAATTCTATGGGAATATTAGTCTTACAAATGTTCATAGACGGAGATTAATTTTAGAAATTAATTTATGGAATAAATTAATGGGAATTTTAGTGACTTCGTCACACAATAGACAGACGTTGTTCATACGGTGGCCTTCTTATACCATACGGAAGCCTTCTTGCATTTTCCAACCTCTTTTAATCCGAGATTAATACGGGACACCAAACAGGACCACAGTACTCCAGCCGAGGACGAACATATCGTCGTTGTTTTGGCTACTGGTCGTATCTCAAATTTACAATAATATCCAGGAGGCCCTTAATAAGATTTTTCGTGGAATGAAATACTTTATTACTGATAAATTTTAAAGTAAGTCGGTTTGTTTCCTTTGATTTTCTGTTGTACTTTGATCATTCTGGAAGCTATGTACATTGCAGTTTATGTTGTTCGTAGTTAAAGACGTTTTTTACAAGTTATCTGTTGAGCAACCTAATTTAATTTTGAAAAAAAAGTAAGATACGACTTATAGCCAAAATATCAAATGTTATAATATTAAATACCACATTCTACATTTGTTTTATTCCATTAGTAATTTATTATTACAAATAATGTTACCAGCATACAAAGTATGCAGTTTTAGTTATTTATTAAGCAACCTAAATCATTTTTGAAAAAAAAAAAAAAGAAATACGACTAATAGTCATAACTACGACGATATGTTGTGTATATTTTCAAAAATGTTGAAAAATAAATATTGCCAAAAGTCTTTTTTAATAAGAATAGTTGAAAGTTTGATTGTTTGTTTACTAATAATATATACTCTGATCACGTTAATGTTGAAGATATCAGTCTAATATGTTAAATAAAGTTAGCACTTAGTCACTATCAGTTAGGTAGTTTTATATTAGATAAGTTGATGTTTGTTTTTACTGTTGTCAATTTTTGATAGTCATATTGTATTATTCTGTCCCTTCATATTTTAATAAAATCTTTTTGAACACACTTACTGACGAGCCTTATTTCCACTGGAAATATCTACCGCAACAGGTTATGGGCCCAGCCTTGCTCTCAGTCGTGTTGTAAGTCAGAAGAATTTAAAAGCACTAGCGATAGTCCCAAGAAGTATCGTTAAACGCATAATAAGATGGAATTAGCGAAGTATATGAAACCATTAGCCGGTCAGTCAAACTGGCCAATATGGAAAAGGAAGATCAGAGATCTATTGGACTATCACGAAGGAGCAGTAGATGTTATCGATGGCAAGTTAATTAAACCTGAACCATTATCTACAGGTGCTACGGCAGAACAGATCAAGCAGCATAAAGATAAATCTGATCTGTTTCGTAAGGCAAATTGTTATGCCAAGTCGATGATAACGACAACAATTACCGATGCAGTGTATGAAAAAGTTATGGATAAAGAAACAGCCCACGAGGTATGGATTGCACTTAAACTACAATTTGAAGCTACGTCCCAAGACCAATTATTTAAAATCTGCACTGATTTCTTCGCCTTTAACTGGATTTCAAAAGATGATGTTTCCACTCATATTGCTAAATTAAATAGTTTGTGGACAGAGTTAAATACAGGTCTTAAAGCTAAGAATCTTGCTGCACTTCCAGACCTATTATTAGTTTGTAAAACACTACAAATTTTACCTTCTAACTTTGAAACGTTTAGATCAGGCTGGATGTTGTTAACTAGAGATAATGATAAGACATTTAACGAATTAGCAACACAACTATGTATGCATGAAAGAAATTTTATAAGAAATGCAGATAGCAGCAATCAAGTTCAAGAAGCATTATTAGCTAAATCAGACAAAGAAAGACAAGAGAGAAGAAATAATAAATTCAGTAAAAAAAAAGAGCAAAAGTAACGACGTTTGCAACTATTGCAAATTAAAAGGCCATTGGGTTAAAAATTGTCAAAAGTGGATAGCCGACGGAAGACCGTCTAGAAGTAGAGTCACTGATAATACTAGTAATGTAGCAGATGCAACCGTGGCTCTAATATCCGTATGTGACGAGATACATTTGGCTGAATCAGATTCAAATGAGTGGTGGGTTGATAATGGTGCAACAAAACACGTAACAAATTGTTCACGGAATTTCGTTAGTTATGAACAATTTGAGTATCCCTATAGCATACAGGCTGCTGGAAAAGAGTGTTTAAATGCTTTTGGAAGAGGTACCATTAGATTTTTATCTACTGTAGGTAAATGTAATCAAGAAATTACCCTAAATGATGTATGGTACGTTCCAAAAATTTTTAAGAACTTATTCTCGGTGTTGGCTGCACAAGAAAAAAAATCACAATAGCGTATTTAAGTCGACTACAACCAAATGCTGGCTTGAAGTTGGTGGGAAAATAGTGTTGTCTGGAACTAGAGAAATAGGTGGAACCCTCTACAATGCTAATATAAAAGTTATAGAACCAGATGTTAAAGCTGAAGTTAATGCAGCAGTTCCCAATAGCCAGTTGTTACAGCTTTTTCATGAAAGATGGGGACACCAAGACAAACGCCACGTTAAAATGATGCTTGAAAAAGAGTTTGGCATAAAATTAAAGCAAACTAGCGAATTGTGTGAGCCATGTGTGTACGGAAAAGCTCATCGTCATCCATTTGGCACAAGAAAGGCAGCTACCAAACCTGGTCAATTAATATCATCTGATGTATGTGGTCCTTTTGAAGGGTCTTTCCAGAAAAAACAGTATGTAGTATTATTTAAAGATAACTACACTAAATTTCGATATGGCTACTTCATTAAACATAAATCAGAAGTCAAAGATGCCTTAACCCATATGATTGTACATGCTAAGACATTAGGACATACGATTCAGGAATTTTTAAGCGACAACGGTGGTGAATTTGACAATAAGCAGGTTAGAGATATTTTGTCCTCAAACGGTATTACTCAAAAACTCACAGCACCTTACACTCCAGAACAGAACGGGGGAAGTGAGAGAGAAAACCGAACCGTCATTGAAATGGCTAGAACCTTGAAGTATACGAACCCAGAAGTCAAATTTCCGGAAAGCATTTGGGCTGAATTAGTAAATACTGCTATCTATATTTTGAATCGTACAGCCAAGTCGACAATCGAAGGATTAAGTCCATATGAGTTATGGATAGGACACAAGCCTAGAATAAAGCATCTAAGAATTATCGGCTCAAGTTGCTATGTCCATATTCCATGTCAAAAAAGAAAGAAAATGGATAAAAAAGCTACCAGGGGATACCTTCTAGGGTATGATGGAGACGAAAGATATAGAGTTTGGGTAAAAGAAACTCAAAAGGTTGTTCTGTATCGAGATGTACAATTTGAAGAGAAACCAGAAGAATGTCCCAGGGTAGAATTTGAAAAGAACCCAGAAGAAGAAGAAAAAGAAGAAGAAGATGATAAAGAAGAAAAATCCGCAGAGTATATAAAATTGTCATTAAGAGATTTTCAAAAGGAAAATACCCAGAAAGAAAGCTGCCAAGACAATGAAGAAGAATATCAAGAAAATCAAGAGAATTTAGGATATGAAGCAGATCTAAAAGAAAGTGTTGACAAAGAAGAAGACTATTATGAAGATATGCCAACATCTTCAAGACCTAATCTAAGAGATAGAGCAACGTTAAGAAGTCCAGATTTTTTCGGAGAGAGAGTCTTAATTATAGAGGATTTTGTTAATACAATTAAAACTCCCGAAACCTATGAAGAAGCAGTCAACAGTCGCCAAAGCTCTCAGTGGAAAGAAGCTATGAAGAGTGAGTTGACGTCTTTAAAAGAAAACCAAACATGGCAGCTAACATTCTTACCAGAAGGAGCGAAGGCTTTACCATGTAGATGGGTTTTTAAAGTTAAGTCTAATCCAGATGGTAGCGTAGATAAATTTAAGGCCAGATTAGTTATTAAGGGTTTTAATCAGAGACAAGGTATTGACTATAACCAGACATTTAGTCCGGTAGCTAGACTGGGCACAATTAGAACAATTTTAAGTATTGCAGCTAGTGAAAGAATGCATCTAGCTCAGTTTGATGTATCCACAGCATTTTTATACGGGGAGCTTGAGGAAACAATTTACATGAACCAGCCGAGAGGTTACACTGATAGTACCAATAGAGTTTGTAAACTTAACAGGAGCCTTTACGGACTAAAGCAAGCTCCAAGGTGTTGGAACAGACGTTTTGGGGTTTTTCTGAAAAAACTGGGCTTTATAGTAAGTGAAGCCGACCCTTGCCTTTACTTGAGAGAAAAAGAAGGCAGAAAACTCTTATTGGCATTGTACGTGGATGATGGTCTAACTGCGGCAACTGATTTGTGTGATCTAGAGGATTTTCTGGCTGAGCTCCAAACAGAATTTAAGATAACCACAAAATCTGCAGAGTACTTTTTAGGAATAGAAATTAAGAAAATTCATGATGGTTTTATTAAAATTAGTCAAAAAGCACATGCTAGAAGAATTTTAGAACGTTTTAACTTTTTAGATTGTAAACCAATTTCGACTCCTATTCTAAAAGCTTCAGAATCTACAAAAACAGGGAAAGAGTCTGAGAAACAGCATAACTTTCCATACAGGCAGGCGGTAGGAGCGTTAATGTATTTAATGCTGGGTACCAGACCCGATATAGCATACGCTGTAACCTTTTTATCCAGAAATTTAGAAAATCCATCCTCAGAAGACGTAGTAAGGGTCAAGAGAGTATTTAGGTACTTAGCAGGTACTCTTGACCTTGGTATAGTATATTCGTCGGATGTAAATAAAAGAGTTTTAGAATGCTACAGTGATGCAGATTTTGGAGGATGTACAAAAACAGGTAGATCAACTACTGGAGTGGTTGTAACTTATGCAGGAGGTGCTATTTCATGGCTAAGTCAAAGGCAGGCAATGGTAGCTACATCCACCACAGAAGCGGAGATTGTCGCAGCTAGCGAAGCAACGAAGGAGGTGATTTGGTTAAGCACATTATTTAAGCAAATTGTAAAACTTAACGACAATCCTATCCTTCGGGTTGATAACTCTGCAGCAGTAAAACTAGCTCAAAATCCTGAGTTTCATCGACGAACGAAGCATATAGCTACGAAACATTTCTTTGTTCGAGAAAAAGTCAATGAAGGTATATTGGAAATTGAGCAAATTTCAACAGAACTGCAAGTGGCTGATATAATGACTAAGGCTCTTCAAAGACAACGTATACAGATTCTGTCTACGAAAATGGGTTTAACTTTAATTAACAAGGGAAAGTGTTGAAGATATCAGTCTAATATGTTAAATAAAGTTAGCACTTAGTCACTATCAGTTAGGTAGTTTTATATTAGATAAGTTGATGTTTGTTTTTACTGTTGTCAATTTTTGATAGTCATATTGTATTATTCTGTCCCTTCATATTTTAATAAAATCTTTTTGAACACACTTACTGACGAGCCTTATTTCCACTGGAAATATCTACCGCAACAGTTAAGTCTTTAGTAATGATAACGCCGAGATTATTTTGGGACGATACTGAATTTATGCATTATTATTATTAATATTATACACCAATTTAGGATTGTTTTCACCGATATGAAGAACAACACATTTATCAATGTTTAGAGGTAATAACGAGTCTGAACTCCACTTTGATACTGCACTTAAATCAGATTGAAGAGACTCCTAGTCCGCAATTGGATTATCGTAAATTTTTGTAACGTCTGCATAGAAGGAGCAACAGCTTTTTATGTGCACAGAAATATCGGCAGTATATAATAGAAAAGGTAGGGGACCAAGGACTGATCCTTAAGGCACCCCACTGATAACGAATTTGGTTTAAGAGAAACTATTACCAACTCTTAAGCGAAATTGCCTGGAGATTATGAAGTCCGTTACCCAATCTCTTAAGTTGTCTCGGATTTCCAGGTCTTTTTGAGAAATCGGTGATTTCGAACTCTATCAAATGCTTATAAAAATCCAAGTACATTACATCTGTAGAAAGACCAGCATCTAAGGCTTTTGTCCAGTCATTGATCGGCTGCAGAAGATTAGTTAAGGTAGATCGTACTCTGATAAATACATGTTGTTGGGTGAGAAGTACACGTTCGTTTACAAGAAAGTCAGTTACTTTATCACATATTATGAACTCCATTAATTTACAAACTATTGCTACAAGGCTTATCGGTCTATAGTTATTTGGGTCAAGCGTATTGCCCTTTTTGAATATGACAGTAACTGTCGCAGTCTATCATATAGATGACAAGATGTGAGAGTTAAAGGAGGAAATAATTATACAGGAAATGGGATAACAGAGAGTGTCAGCACAAGATTTTAAAAGAAAAGAGGAGATACCATCTAAGCCTGACGAAGAGTTGGACTTAAGCATTTTAAGTTTGTTTTTTATTATGTCTGGGCCAAACGATACGTTGGAAATAGAGCCCTGTATTCTGTTTAGTGAAATATCCGGAAGTGGTGATGTCAGATCTTCAAGGGTGAAGACATTACAGAAGGTGTCAGAAGGAGGTTGAGCAGATTCAGTATTGTTTGCACACTTATCTCCGTTTTCTTTTTGTAGAAGAGGTACAGACATTTTGGATGTCAGATTTGTTCTAACATATTTATAACACAGTTGGCGATGTACTCCTGATAGTTATGCTTTGCTTCAATAACTGCGGCCTTTAGTTGATTAGAGAATAGTCGATGAGCAGAGAAATCGTTCGCTTAAATTTTTTCCATAAGTGTTCCTTATGTTTTACCATAGACAGCAGTTAATTATTTATCCAGGGTTTCAGATTTGTTCGTCTGTTTAATTTGTTTTTAGTATGAGATTTTACATAATCATTAACCGTATTTTGAAAGATCATTCAGCTCGGATCATTGTTTTCAGGGATAATATTAAACCAGTCTAGTTGGTCTAGATAGGAAAAACTTCAGCAAAGTTTGTGAGTGAGAAGATAGTGTGATTGGATGTGCAAGAAGAGAATGATTGAAATTGTAAACGATACGTTATGACTGTATGATCAGATATTCCAACTGGTGGGGGTAAGTAGTAGATCGAGGGTAGAAGGTTCTTGATATATTCTAATCTTGTGGATTGGATTATTAGTTGAACCAAACTAGAATTGTGGATAAGTTCCATGAACTGATTGGTAACATATAGAAGTAATTAACAATTTAATTTTTGGAAAATTGAAAAATTTTTGGAAAATTGAAATCACCTATTATAATCAGATTTTCAAAACCACTTACGACATCGAGTTTGTCTAGCAGAGCTGCGTCAGTCGCAACAGGTGTGTCTGGCGGACGGTAAATAACTGCAAGAGTAATACGGCAATTGAGATGTTGCAGCTGCAAACAAAGAGAACCAATACGAGAAACTGAGATATCTACGGATGAGATTGTAAAACAATCTAAGATATGTTGAGCTACATATATACATACTCCCCCTTTTTGTCTACCAATTCGATCATATCTAAAAATCTGGTAATTAGGAATAGAGATTAAGCTGTCTGGAATATTTACATTGTAACTTGTAATGAATATTTTTCAGCTTAAAAAATTGTCTCTAATTTTTAAATTTCCGATATCATTATGTTAAGAATAATAGCGTATTATAATGTATATTCTCATTTTCCTATTTACTGATATTTTTTTACTAATTTTTACTTTTTACATAACAGGTTCCACCTGGTGTCAAGAAATTGTATGGTTACTGGGAAATAATATGGATTTTGAAGGATCGCAATCTACTCTACAGCAAATTAGAGCACCGTTAATTGAGTAAGTACCATATTTGTGTAAAAATATTATAACCATGACGTAAAATACGGTGGGAGGAAGCGTTTGACACGCTGCCATTGCTTCAAACAAGTATGGGCTCTATCTTAAGTCATATAATGTTATATTTAAAAAAATATAGAAGAGCAGAAAGTGACAAGTACGATTCATATCTATACCGACGGATCTAAAACAAAACAAGGATCAGGGTGAGGAATATATTCCAGATTCTTAAATCGAAACATAAAATGGGTTATGAGCCATATTACTATTGACCTCACTGGTATTCTCATAGTATCAATTGAAATCACCAACAGGAATATGCTCATCTTCACGGATAGCAATAAAACAAACAAACAAACACTACTTATCCCAAACAGACTAAGAATTTACTAAAGGTTTGTTTTAGAATATTACCAAGCCTTGATCGAAATATCCATCAATAATGTGGTCACCTTAAGGGTCAGAGACCACGCTACATCTTGTCGATGCACTAAGTTAAACCGTTGTTTCCTGTTTATTCCTTCTTTGATATATCTTATTCAGCTACGAATATTATTTTCAGAATGTCCGTTGCTCTTTACGAATACGCAGACCAATTTAAAAACCTGTTTACAAATTCAGTGGATTTTGTCAATCAGTTACCTTCTCCAAGATATGTAAAAAGCCATCTTCCCTTCCAGCTACTTCCAACAGAGATGCAGCAAGTAAAACCTAAGGTTGGTATCATGTTGAATACGATAGTTTGTATATTTTTTATTAAAAGTTTATTTTTTTAATTTAAAATACTTTAAAAACATAGTTATAACGTTTTGTTAGGCCGTATAAACTGGCATCGCTGATATTATTCGTTTCTTGCTTCATCTAGTATTACTTTGTTTTTGTATCTGAAAGAATTCAACGAGTAATGTGGCAGATTTGACCAAAAGCCTTAGAACTTTTATTTATTAATTTATTATCACTAGAGCTAGGAATATATGCAAAACGCCATATTTTGCATATGTTGCATATATATACAATTTTTGATTTTGAATGTATATATTGACATTTTGTTAATTTTTTGGCATATATCTGACGTACTAATTGGCTGAACATATTAAAATTATGAGTTTTGAACCAAAATAATATTTTGTGAAATGCCTTTACAGGTCGATTTCTTAAAATTTTGAAGGATCAAATTTTCCCTCTAATAAATTACGGTTAATGGTGTAGGTACTTGAAAGGATTAAATTATAAACACCCTCCTTAAACCAACAAATTTTGCTTGATATCCTTTCAAGTAGTTGTATTAATATCTTCAAATTTCTAAATGACTCAGTTTACTTTCAACTTCATTTCAGTCTTTATTGTTGTGTTGTGTTAACCAGTGGGAAAAATGGCAAAATTAATTGAGTCCAGGTGTTTTGTAAAACATGTTCTAAAATTGTAAGTACTTTTTTATTTTATATTTTATTTTGACCTTTCACAATGGTAAATCAAACGAGAGTAAAATATTATTTCAACTCACAGTTAAAAAAAAAGTAAGGCAACTTTACAACGTACGCATTTATTTAATTTAATTAATTAACATCTACAATAATTTATTTGTTTTAGATTCCATGTAAAAAAAAGTTTCAAATCGACAAACACGCGAAAACACCCTCACATATAGCAAAGCAAAAATCTAAAGACACTCGCAGACAAAGTTAACTTCCCTTGAAACAATATTTAGAATCTGGATCGTCTAGAAGTGAACAAGCTATTTTTAATGAAGATTTATGCAAAGCTTTAGTGACTTCGAATATTCCTTTAATACGATTAAATAATCCAAATCTCCGATTATTTTTGAAAAATACTGTAAATTTAATATTCAAGAGCAAAGTATATTACGCAAACGTGGTGTTGACAGTTTGTACATTGAGACTCGTGAAAAAATTCGTAATCTCACGAATTTTTCTGGTCTGATCGGGCGTTGGTATCTCTGGGTTTCTGTTCTGGTCGGGGTTGATATCTCTAGGGTTTCTGTTCTGGTCGGGCGTTGGTATCTCTGGGTTTCTGTTCTGGGTACCTATTCTCTAACTCATGGGAGCACTCCCATACTCCCATGCTCCCATACTCCCATGCCAACGTTGCCAAGTCGACAGAATAACTTTGATCTACTATTTAAGAGCCGATTCCACCGTTGTGTTAAACAGAGATTAAAGTGACATTAATAATGTAAAAATGTCATTTTAAACTTCGTTTAACACAACGGTGGAATCGGTCCTAAATAGTTCAAATTTCCTTTGTGATAAATACGGACCTAAATCTGGCAAGCCTGCAATTCTCCCTCGCATGGTATAAAATCTGACCTTACTACGCATGTACCTGGGCTAAAAGTGAGTAAGCACGATATACCCATCTAAGAGTAGGAGAGCAAAATATATGGGAGCACTCCCATGGGAGTGCTCCCATGACTTAGTGAATAGCTATCCAAGTCGGGCGTTGGTATCTCTGGGTTTCTGTTCTGGTCGGACGTTGGTATCTCTGGGTTTCTGTTCTGATCGGGCGTTGGTATCTCTAGGGTTTCTGTTCTGGTCGGGCGTTGGTATCTCTGGGTTTCTGTTCTGGCGGGCGTTGGTATCTCTGGGTTTCTTTTCTGGTCGGGCGTTGGTCTCTCCGGGTTTCTGTTCTGGTCAGGCGTTGGTATCTCTGGGTTTCTGTTCTGGTCGGACGTTGGTATCTCTGGGTTTCTGTTCTGATCGGGCGTTGGTATCTCTGGGTTTCTGTTCTGGTCGGACGTTGGTATCTCTGGGTTTCTGTTCTGGTCGGGCGTTGGTATCTCTGGATCTCTGTTCTTGTCGGGCGTTGGTATTTCTGGGTTTCTGTTCTGATCGGGCGTTGGTATCTCTGGGTTTCTGTTCTGGTCGGGCGTTGGTATCTCTGGGTGTCTGTTCTGGTCGGACGTTGGTATCTCTGGGTTTCTGGTATGAACTTACTTCGAACAGTTACCTGTTTTAAATGGGGTGCAGACCCAAATTTATCACTCACTTTTTACAGATGTTATATACGCTCGCTCTTAGACTATGGGTGTACTCTATACGGAACTGCTTCAAATACTAATCTGTTGATACTGGACAGAGTCCAGTATAAAGCGATTAGAATTTGCTTAGGTTTAATGAAATCGTCACCATGCCATGCAATTCTAGCAGAAGCACAAGAACCACCCCTAAAACTAAGAAGAAATTATTTAGCTAACAAACAAATCATCAAATATAGATCATACAATACATTACTATCTAACAAAACCTCGAACTTATGCACAGAATATCTAACGTCCAATTATTGGAAGAAGAAAAAATCTTCACCTTTAACAGATGCTTTTATTGATACCCATTATTTTACTCAAACTTGTGTTGCAAACAAATACCAATTTTGAAATAATAATATTCAAACCATCAGTCATATTCCCCGCTTATACTAGTGTACCGGCGCTTAATAATGCAATTTTAAAATCAACATTGAGTAAGCTTACCATTGACTGTGTCATTTATACTGATGGTTCTGAGAGCGCGTATGGAACAGGCTTAGCTTTTATTATTCCCAGCATCAATATAGTATATCGTTTTCGTATTCCAGATTTATGCTCAGTTTTTACTGCTGAAGCCATTGCCATAGAAAAGGCACTTACTTGGTGTGTACAAAACCTGAGATCGAAAGCTGTAACAGTTACGGACAGCAAATCGGTCCTAGAGGCAATTATTGCCTCTCCATTTAAAAACTATAAAAATAATTTAATCAACTGTACTCAACAAATAAAAAAATAACTCTAGTTTGGACCAAAGCGCATGTCGGCGTAACTGGAAACGAAAGAGCGATTATGAAGCTAAAGAAGCTGTAAAAAATGGAAATATCTTAAATTACTCTGTGCCTAGTTTTGACTTATTAGCTTTGTGTAAAAAGGATCTTCGAAAAAGTTGGAAAGAGCACTACAAAAACGCTATCCCGAATTTGAAAAACCATTACTTCCATATACATCCAACATTACCCAATGATATTGCCCACATTTCAAACTTCGACTTTACCAGAGATAGCACATCAATAATTTCTAGATTAAAATTAAATCATGGTCGGTTCCCAGCCCACCTCTATAAAATCGGTGTTATTAATTCCCCTTATTGTTCATGTGATAGTGAAAAGATTGCAGATTTGAATCATTTATTTTTTGATTGTGAAAATAATAAACAGTTTACAGAAAAGTTCTTTAAAGATCTTATTAATAACAGTTTCCATTTGCCATTGAATATTACCTGTCTACTAGCCTCAAACCAAAAATATATCTTCGATTTAATTCTGAATTTTATTAGGTCTGCCGATATAAAAATATAAAATTGAAAAAAAAAAACTAAAATCTAAAACTAGTATGTGTGGCAAATAGTTTAAAACTAATGCCAACCCACTCCCCCCCCCCCCACACACACACATTACCGTTGAAAACCATTTCTACATTATTGTGGATGAAACAACAGACTCTTGTGGTCGATATATAGCCGCCCATTTAATGATAGGTTCATTACGCGAAGAAATGCAAATTGGTCCATATCTAATCGCTTCAAAGCAATTAGATAAAACAAATAACTTGACAATAACTTATTTTATCCAGACAGAATTGTCTTCCTTTTTTCCTCCGGAAGCCGTTCCAACAGAAAAATGTTTATTGCTGTTATCCGATGCTGCCCCGTACATGGTAAAAGCTGCACAAAATTTAAAAATGTTTTATGAAAACTTAATCCATGTTTGGCTCATGGCCTTAACAGAGTTGCAGAAGAAATTAGGTCTAACTTTCCTTTAATAAATGATTTAATTAGTAATGTAAAAAAATATTTCTTAAAGCTCCTCTAAGAACTCAATTGTACAAAGAAAAATTTCCTGAATGGGCCATGTTCACATGTGAGATATGCTGTTTTATAAATTATATTGTAATAGTTAGTCGCTATACAAGTTATTCTAAATAGTCAGTTCGTTAAAAAAACCAAAAGTTTTTAAATTAAGCTCATTTGAAATTTAAAATTTGAAATTATACGTCATCGGGAATAGACCAATCATCTTGTGTCGAAGTTTTTTTTGTTATACAAAAGCAAGCCAACGAACAAACCGACATACAAAATGTCGAAGTAAACGCACATCTAAGTGACATTAAAATTGACACCACCTAACACCTAACCTTAGTTTTTTGTTTTGGTTTAATTTTATTATTAATATGAATTTATCAGCTGGATTTATAAAAGTTGAATCAAGTGTTTTACCCACTGTAAACGAAAATATGATTACCGAGATGATTACTGCATTTTTTAACAATACTCAGTTTACAAAAGACAGAAAGGTAAGACTTTATTTATAATTTGTTTTAATAGTAGGTAGTTACAGTTTATATGGAACAATACACCTTATAATAGTAAAACATATTTATCTCAGGTTTTATTTTTAGATCTGCCAAGCAAGAATATGGAGATAATTACTTTTTCCATAAAAGAGGAGACAAATTACACCTAAACATAAAGTACGGCAAAAACCTTATGATGTAGTTGTTGTAATTAACAAAAATGAAATTTTTAGTGCACAACGCTTAGGATATGCTGCATCTCAAGGTTTGTAATATTTATTATGCTTTTTTGTTTTTATATCACATATAATAAACAGTGTATAAGGCCCTTTATTCCTATAAATATTTTTTTTCTAATTTTGACATATAAAGAGACATTTTTGTAATCGCAGCAAGTGTAAAAATAATCTAGAAATAGATTTTGTTAGTGAACCTAGTAATAATTATGATACCAAAGAATGCTGCAGAGCACCTATGAAATTTTGAGTTAAAACATATGCCATATTTTTAGGCTATTTTTATACCCTTTTCAAAAATTTTATGCAAAAAAAAATGATATTTTTAAAAAATACATGGTGCTTGCTAACCTTCGAAAGAAGCCAGCAGAGCAATTCGGTTTTTTAAAGCTTTTTTCTAAAAACCACACCCCATTTTTAGACTCTTGAAATATTGTAAAACTTTACTAAAAAAATTGGTATTTTTAAATAATACAGGGTGCTTTGTTGAAACAAAGTCAGCAGGACACTTCAGTTTTTTAATTTGTTTTTTTATATATAAAAACAACTACTTATGACACATGTTTAGGCTGTTTTAAAATCCTAAAAATGTGGTAAGTATATTTGTTTTCAGAAAAAAAACTTTGAAGTCAGCAAGGAATTGCGTATTTTTTTTAAAATGCCAAATTTTCGAATATTTTATAATATTGTAGGAGCCAAAAAACGTGGTGTGGTTTAAAAAAAACTGGGGTGCTCTGCTGGATTCGTTTGAAGCTAACAAAGCATCCCGTAATTTTTTATTTTATAATACTCAATAGCCTTAAATGAGACATAGCTGTTTAAACAAAAAATTGTACTTTTAAAATTAGCAGTTTTTTTCGAAAAGCTCTATAATATTTCAAAAATGTGAAAATGTGGTGAGATTGTTTTTTTTTAAGTTTTGAAAATCCGAGGTTCTTTACTGGATCGTTCAGAGCTAGTAAAGCTCTGCTCGTCTTGTTACATACAATAAGGCATTTTGTAGCTGGTTATATAGTTATTTTGTAACTGCATATCTAACCCTTTTATTTTTTTCAGGTGGTTGTAAACATGTGGCTTCATAGAAGAAGTGAGGAACCATATGTAACATATACTCAGTGTTATTGGAAAGGCTCTAATTTATCAAAATGCGTAAATATTGATGTACACTTGGCTAGATTGTTAAAGAAACCTCTTCATCCACTACAGGAAAATAAATCAGTACTTTTATATTCTTAGGATTTGTATATATATTTTTTATTTGTAAATAAATTGTTTTTTACTTTACTAAATTTATTTTTCTCATTTTTTTATTAAAATGTTAATAAATAAAATTTTCACAGATTTTTATATTTTTGTTTGTAAACAATAATTGAAGAGTTTTTATTAAAAATCACCAATGTTAATAATAATAACTTAAGTCAATATTATTCTTTCTCCTTTTTTAAAGCTACTATCAATAAAGGTATTACTTTAGCTTGACCTACGATCAATTTTTAATTTTGTGATATATTTGGTTTGACAGAAAAACCCTTTGACATTGGTTGCTTTTACTTAGATTTTCATAAAAAATAAACGGAACTACAAACATGTTTTACTATCGTAATAACGAATAGCAACATTAAATTTTTTTTCACATTTATCACTGTTGTTATTTTCGTAAAGGATTGATAAGAAGGCACACTTTCTGGTTTTTTAAAAAAGGTGGCAAGAATTGTGATATTTTTAAATTTATCACCAGTGATACCACATGTAGTTATCTGATTTATTGGAATATATAGACTTTGCTACCACATTCAACTAAACTTGGTTGTTTTTAATATTTATCACTGTGACATAGGCGTTTTTGTTCAAATGTTTCATTTTAAACTGCTGTAATAGATGCCTTTGGTTTGGTAGTTTTAGTCCCAAAAAAATCTATGCATATACAGGTACTCATTCCTCTTTGATATGCTCGAAAAGTTAAAATTTTATAAAAAAATTACATTGGCTGTTTAAAAACCCTTCATTATAATCTCTGAAATGTGATAATTAGGTAAATTAAATTAAAAAACAAATAAAAAAAGTTTATTAAATTAATATTTACTCTTACAAAATAGGTTCTTGTAAGTTAACAAACAATTATGCAGATATTACTAAGTAAATGTACTTGCTTAAAATTCACACAGGAATGTGGTTTTAACATGTTAAATTAACTAACCCTTCTTATAACTCTGTGATACACTAGGTGGCTTTACTAAAGTGCATCCCATGTTTTTAAGTAATGGCTGAATATTCTTAAACCCTCTATCTGCCATTATATGGGATCGATGAACCAGTTTGTTTAAATACACGGAAAAAAATGTGACTAGAAAATTTTACTACAATGTTGTAGTAGTAGACTTGTAGAAAAATACTTAACAATTTGTAGAAAATTTTACTACAATTTATAGTTAAAAACTATTAATTATTGTAGCAATTGAATTGTCGAATAAAATGCTACAACAATAGGAAAGAAGTCCACAATGTTTAGTATATTTTACTATTCTTTGTAGAAGTAGAAATTTATTACAATTATCGTAATTACTACTACTAACTTCTGTAAAAATTTGTACAAATATTAATAATTATCTCTACAAAAAATAGTAATTTTCTCTACAAAAAATAGTAATTTTCTCTACAAAAAATAGTAATACTTTACATCCCTTCTTCAAAAATATTCTATAATATTGTAGAAATTCTAAGTCATGTGAACAAAACAGAATTCTGCTATTGGCCAAGGTTTTCTAATGTCGATCATAAACGGCCAGACAGCAGTAGCCATTCGCCATGTTCACATAACAAAGCATGGTACATATACGAGTACCTATAACACATTATTATATTATAAGCACCGATGCGTTTGAGAAAATTTTAATAATAAATTCTATTGGTGGTAAGTACATTTATTATTGTTTCTGAATAATTTACCTTTAGATAACTAATTTAAATAACCTTAGTAGATTATTTTAAAAAAATAGTTGTGACCAACGATCGAATGTTGTGCCCAACGATCGAATTTTGTGCCAAGTTCAATGTTGTTTTTTGTCTTAATTGTGACATACCTACTTTCTCATTTTTGTTAGTTATCTGACTTAGTCATTTAATATCCAAATCAGTGTAAAGGTGATAAATATCCCCGTTTTAAGGGTATGAACAATTCAATTGGTATTAATTTTTATTTCATATTTTTCAGGTGCAGAAAAGCCAACTGAGACTGAGGGCGCTATTATTACTGTTATTTATTACATAATGTAATTAAGAATTTGTATCTTTTATATTAAAACAATAAATTGAATATTTTATTAAGTAACATTTTTTTCTAGGTTATAATTATAATAATTATGGAATACTACTACAAATTTTATTAAAAATTACTACAATTTGTATGAATTTTTACTATTTATTGTGTAAAATTTTCGTATTTATTTTCATAAAGCGCAATACATTTTTAATATAAATTCATACAATGAATAGCAAAAATTATAACAATTTGTAGAACAATTCTTATGATGCATATGGATTTTTTTACTAAATATTGTAAATAATAACTCTACAATACATTCTCCACAAATATTTGGAAATTTTTACTACAAATTGTCCCTGTCCCTATATGTACTATTTATTGTAGAGAAAAAATCTACAATTGTAGAAATTTGTTCTACAATTTTTTTTCCGTGTACCCACATTTTTCTATTATTTCTTTATCACTAATTCTTCCAGAAAATGAATAAATTCGCTATCTTCAAAACTTTCAGGAGATTCTGGATTTTCTTCCAGAATGGTTTTTAGGTTATACACCTAAGAATTTATAGTAGCCTCATTTTGAATTTCCTGAAGGGGACAATTAGCAGAAATTGCTGCTACATCTTATGTTAAGAAATTGCTGCTATATCTTATGTTGAAAATGGGATGTTAATACACTGCGACCTAAAAGATCTATTGTGCCCCCTTCTATCGCCAATGCACAAAGGAAATGTCTCAATGCCTATAACGACCCTTCCAATCCTATATCTTGAATATCCGGTGTATTTTTATTAAAAAGTTGACGAGAATCATCGCTAGTAAAAGGTTGATTTTCATCTTTCCAAATTTCTAGGATCACTAGTAAATATTTGTGAAGATGAATGTGAATCATTATCAAATTCTGGAACAAAACACTTTTTCGTAGTCTTAATATTTATAAAAAGTACAAAATTAAACACGTTTTAGTTTTTCTATGTTAAACACTCAAATTCAAAATAAATTCTTGATTGAGACACTATGACAGATGACATACAGTGCTGCCGTTTTGCCATTTTCTGAATTATTAAGTGACTTTTAAAACAAAGAAACTTTAAATATGGTAAATATTTAATCAGAAATAATATTTTCAAAAAACATTTGATATTATATATTTAAAAGATATTTTTTTAACGATGTTTAAGAAGTCTAAAAGTAAGAAGGAGTACACAAACGAACGTACATCACTTCTCGTAAACCTTCTAACCGGCAACGTTGTGGCGCTAGCTCCTATTGGTCTATTCCCGGCGACGTCATAAATTTTAAAAAATTCATAACTCCGCCAAATGAATAGATAAAAAAAAAAATAAAAAAAATGTAGTTTTATTTTCAACTCTATTATTCATAAAAAAAAATTAAAAATTTTTGAACATGCCCCATTACAAATGTCACCGGAACCTGTGATTACTTTTGGCTTAAAGCTGCCTTTTTTATGCAGATAATTATGAAAAAAATTAAAGAAATGACATTTGATTTTGATAATTCATCTAAGGGAATATCTAATACAAAGAAATTGTTTCAAAATCACATATTACCAAAGCAATTAGTGTTTTTAAAAAATTATGCATTTGTACCCAAAATTATATTAGATTTAGAACAAAAAAATTTACCTTTGGCGACTTCCGTAAATTTAATTAAGACGTTTGAATCAGAGTGTAAAAATATCCAGGGCGATATTGGAAAGACGATTTTTCATAAATTTTCAAATGTAATTTTAAAAAAATGAGGGATTTATTGTTTTAAGAAACCTTGCTAATACTTATTCTGGTAACTTTGAAGATATTAATACTATTCATCCAGATATTTCAGGAAAATTTAAGTTTGCACCTATTACTTCTGTAGATGTCGAAAGGAGTTTTTCTTTGTACAAGTACATACTTACTGATAGGAGACAATCATTTAATACAGATAATTTAGAAAAACATCTAATTGTTCATTCGTTTTATAATAATGTTGATTTGTAAATAAAATTAGTTAATAATTGAATAATTATTAAGTATTATATTGAGTATTGTAAAATATAATAAATATTAATAAACTATTTCGATCAAATAACAAATTACTCTTATTGCATATGCTCTGCATATTTTTCAATTTTTTACGCATATATTGAAGTATTTTGCGGCATATATATGCGCATATTTAACTACTTTTTGGGTGCATATATTCCTAGGTCTATATCACAGTTATTTATTTATTGTTTCTCTTTTATTCTCTTTTATTTTGCAGATAATTTATCTCATAAGAGACCCAAAAGATACCTGCGTCTCTCTTTATTACCATTGCAAGCTGCTACACGGATTTAATGTAGAATTTGATACGTTCTGTGACCTCTTTATTAATGGTGCTGTTATTTATGGAGATCTTTTGGACCACTATCTAGAATTTTGGAACAGACGACATCAAGAAAATATTCTCATTTTAAGATACGAAGATATGAAAGAAGATACAAAAAAAGCCATAAAAACAGTCGCTAAATTTATTGAAAAAGATGTTACTGAAGAAGAAGTTGAAATTTTGAACAATTATATACAATTTCCGAAAATGAAAGAAAATAAATCTTGTAATTGTGAAATACTATTGGATAAAAAAGGTGGAAAGGAATATTTCGAAAAAGTCGGTTGTCATTTTATAAGAAAAGGTGAAATAGGCGATTGGAAGAATCATATGTCGTTGGAAATTATTCAAAAATTTGATGAATGGATAGATCGAAAAACCAAAGGGAGTGGTTTAAGTTTTTAAAATTTGATGGTATAAGTTTGTAAGTTTTTAAATAAATCTTTTGGTGTTTTCATTTATTTCTATAAATATATTTTCAGAAAGTAATATATTTATATACTTAAGGAAAAATTTAACTAAAACTTTAAAATTTTTAACTAGAATAGGTAAAAAAGTTTTAGAAACGCCATGTTACTCTTCTAGATAAAAATAAATTTCATCGCAGCTGTTGAAATGGTCAATAGAGAAGTTGTTCTAGATTTCTTTAGTGTTAAATATACATGACATAACATTAATGTTCTATGAATTGTGGTATTGACAAGGTCCATTATGGCATTTTCGGTATTTGATTTTTTATGAACCCAAATTGTCTTTCTTTTTTTGTTTAACTTTTATTGTTTGTGTTGAGGATGAAATGTATTGGTAAAATTTATTAATAAAAATATTATAACAGTGTTGTGGATTTATTAAAGTATAAAGACGTTCCTAATTTTCCGATGTTAGTTATGTGTTTAATTTAATTGTAGTCTATTTTACAAAATACTTTATCATTGAAACTACTGTTTTGTTTAGGTTGCTTTATATTAAAATTTATTTTATAATTTTTAAATATTATTAAATACTTTATTTTTTATTTAAATTTAATTAAATAGGCACTGAAAGCAATTTTAGAGTTAAAAATAAGCGTAATATACATCTTTAATAATCAATAATATTTTAAATTAAGTAGTTTAAAAAAAGAGTACTAGAATACACATATATTCTTGAAAATAAGAATTTAATAAACTATAGGTAGTTTGCTTCATTAATTTCCCTTTTCCAAGGCAACCATTTCTTGTTAATAAAAGAATTAAAAAAATGTATTTCCTATATATATTGCGTTTTATTTAATCGTTACCGAAAGTCAAGGTTTCCCTAACAAAAACTGTAATTTAAAAATATATATATAAACCAATGAAGTGTTAAAATCCACATTCTTCGTTAAATTACATAAAAATTATGACAGCAATCCCAAGTGACCAAGAACTTGATATTATTTTAAAGAAAGATTTTACGAATGTGTTTAGATCGGGATATTTTCAAGTTAAAGGTGTAACAATGCCAAGAAGATTTGAAGAAATGCAAGATGATATTTTAAAATGGGATGTGAGAGAACAAGATGTGTGGATTTGCAGCTTTCCAAAGACAGGTAGGTGAAATAACGAAAAGCGTTAGGTAGGTACTTATATTCTAGAATAACTTAATTTCACGTTTTGAATAATAATTAGACGGAGCAATAAAATAAAATTTATCCAACAACTTACCATTATAGAACTAGAAATATATAGAAAAAAAAATTAGTAATATAAACATGTTTACATAGTCGCCAGTACACATAAATGGTAAAATACACCACATTTTACATACATTAACATACAGCATACTCGTATAAAATTTAAAATAAAATAGGATTTTAAAAGATCATGGTTGTAATAGTAATAAAAAATATATAAAAAAAATGAAATATTAAAAATATTAGGTGACATGTTTCACTCTTACGAAATAATCGTTAGTGTTATATAGACACATGTCCAGTAATATCTTTTTAATTTGATGTTTAAACTTTTTTCCTGTTAGATTACGGATGTGGGGCGGAAGTGCATTATAGAATGAAATGCCTATTGTTCGGGACTTGTTTATTCTAGTTCTCGTTTGGATTAGCTGATTTTTCCCTCTGGTATCGTATGTATGATGGTCTGAGTTACACGTGAAGTTTTCCAAATTATTTTTTATGGCTAGCAAGTTTTCAAATAATATTTGCGAAAACAGGGTCATTATGCTAAGTTGTTTGAATAGTTGTCGGCATGGTTCATAATAATTTATCCGCAGAATAGAACGAACTGTTAATTTTTGCAAGATAAAAAGTCTTTGTAGTGAAGTTAGAATCCCATATGTTGATTTGGAATGGAACAAGCCATAATAAATAGTTATTGCTGCTTCTGTAATAACTACATTTAATTAACTACGTAGAACAAACGTGAATTTTGCCAACTTGTTGCATAAGTTATTTATTTGATCAAAAAATTTTCAAATACTCAGTCATCTCCTTTTTTGTGGCATGGTAGAACTTTGGACGTTTTAAAAATATCTGGAAAGGTACCTTCAGCTAAACAACAGTTTATCAATTCAGTAATAGGAACAAGAATATTTTGGGCGCAGTTTTTTAATAAATAGGTATTGATTTCATATATGTCTTGAGTTCTTTTTGATATTAATGTTTTGTTTATATCTGTGGTGTCAGATTCAGTAAAAGGTGCTAAGAAAAGTGATTGATGTTTTTGGTTGTAACAAGTTAAGTCAATTTTATTTTTATTGTTATTGAGAATGCTTTCTACTATATCAGATGAATGATTTACAAAATATTTATTAAAGGTTTCTATATCGATTTCAGATTCTACTTTATTTTTATTATTACGTCCTGTTTCATTATTTATTATTTGCCATACAGTTTTAGATTTACTGTCTGAATTATTTATTTTGTTATTTTGTTTTGTATTTTTTAGCAATATATTATATTTAGTTTTCTCTTGTTTATATAATTTTTTATTGTAGTCGGTTGGTTTATTTTTAATGACGTTCTGTAAAAATGAGATTAGTTCTTTTTGTCTTTTTATTTCATCTGTATTCATATAACTTAAGTTTTTATTACATTTTCTTTTAGGTTGGGATATATTTCTAATTGAGGCATTAGAATGTTTCATAAATGTATCATGAAATGCTTCAGATTTTTTATTTGCATTGGTTGCTTTTCTCATGTCATGCCAGGTTTCATTTTGCAAAATATTATCAAGATTATTTATATTATTTTGAGAGAAGGAACTTAAATTGGTGATATCTCCTAATATAGAGCGCTCATGAGTTAGAAAAGATAATAATTGAGGGTTATGGTCTGACTCTGTAGTTGTTAATACGCGTGTCTGAGCAAAAGGAAAGTTAGCAAATATGTTATCTGGACATGTTTGAGAGCTCTCTGTAATACGAGTATGTGTAAATATTGTTTGTTCAAAATTAAACTGAAGTAACAAGTCGGTGAGTTCTCTTATTCTGCTATTGTGTTCTAAAACTTTTACATTAAAATCACCACATATAATGATTCTACTATTTTTGTGTTTAGCTTTTAATAGTAATAAGACATTTGTTAAAATTGTAGGAAATATTTCAAAATTAGGATAATGTGAATTAGACGTATATATAACAATGAGTACCAGATTAACAGGTTAAGTGCCGTGAAAAGCCAACGTGGACTCTCGTATAAAAGTGACATACAAATAAATATCATTCTTTGACCAATACAACTGCAAAGATGGGAAGTAGCATAATCACATCCAGATAACTATACCAAGGAATCGTTTCAGTTCTGTGATATTAGTGTTGTACCACGTGTTAATACGTGCGCTTTTTTTCTTGACACTGCAGGGCGTAACGATTAGTCTCTTCGACCTACAAATTCACAAAAATCAAAATCGACAGAAATAAAATAAAGGTAGATACGTACCATCATGGATAAAAGGTCATCGTCTACAAAATATTCGTAAAATTCAAAGGCAGATTTGTTGTAGAAATTCTTGAATTGAATCCTGCAGAATCTTTGTCTTCAAATGTGAATTTCTGTAAATTTTTGCTGTTGACAGGTCCCCAAATAATTGCTTCATTCGTTGCATTGGAACGTTTTCTTCTACAATTTCCTCTTCGAAATCTTTAGAATATTGGGCAGTGACGGATTTGATAGCTTCATCTAAATGTTCCCCGAAATTCGCCTGTTCTTTACTGGTGGACGGCACAGCTTGTCCTACAGATTTGGTATTTCCGGTCGCAATTTTTTTTCTTCTTCGGTTCCGTTCGGGAGCACTCGATTCGTCCGAAAGATACGTGTCTCCATACAAAGACTCATCCGAATCCTCTCCCGACAGCAACTCTTGTCAATATTTCTCAAGCTTCTCTTGTTCTTTCTCGTACGACTGCATTGTACCGCTCTAATGTGCATACTGACAAGAAACAACCGCACGCGCGGTGCGCGCCACATGGCGAGACAAGAACCGACAAGTCAAGGCGCGACGACACGTTGAACTCACGAAGGCATCTCGTGCTAAAAGTCTTGCTGGTAGCCGTGAAACTCTAAATAAATTTTTCGGCCAAAAGTCGCACATGAGGGCGTAAGAGTTTCATTTGAAGTTGCAGAGTAGAAATTCTATTTGATAAGAAAAAGTGATCGGCCTATGAGGACGTTAAAATTATCACTATGGCGGCACTTAACCTGTTAAGCTTTTTAATAAATGCCTCAGTTATTTCACAGTGGATTTCTTTTGACATATTCTTAATTTTTGGAACCTCAGCGCTTTGTAAAAGGTTGTGAATATATATATATATTTACCCCACCATGGATATGTGTTTCTCTACAAAAAGTAGTTACGTTATTAAAATTTGTAAGATTGAAACACGTCTATTCTCCAGTTGAGAGAATGATCATTTCATGCGAACTGGACAGCCGTTCTCCTAAAAAGTGTGTGAGTGGTATTCTTGAATTGAAGTGATTGATCACTTCGCATGAAAATCGAGAGAACATACTTCTCTTAGTCAAAACCAGTAGAAGAGCATCATTTCGGGAGAACACTGGGAGAACTGTCATTGTCGTGCGCTATCAAAACGTCACTTTTTTTAATTAAAATGGATTTGGACGAAGCTCTTATTTATACTCATATTTTGAATGATCTAGCTGAAGCGGAAGAAGATGCCAATCGACCAAATAGAATTTTTTTAAGAAAAGAGGATCTTTTTGACTTTAGTGACGGAATATTCACAACAAATGTTCGTCTAACTAAACCTTTGGCACGGGATTTAATAGAAAATAAAGGAAAATATAATCTGTTATTACAATTGTCAAAAAATAATAAAAAATTGAAGTAAAGTGCCTTCTAAAATAGTTCTAACGCACAACTTAAATTTGAGATGTGAATGATTCAAGAATACAGAATACGATTACCGAGAGAACAAATTGGTGATAGGACACTTCACATCCCACAGTGGAATGTTCACATCGTTCAACTTGGAGAATAGGGCCCCTGGTTAGAAAACAGCCAATGTTCTGAAAAGCAAACAATTTTTACGTTTGTCATGTTATTAACGAGGTTGTCTTATTGAAGTATTTTGTTTCTAATACATTGTACGTTTTGATGGAGAATGGAAATTTTTGTTTCGCCGGTATTGGTATTGGTAACTTCTAAATTTTTATTCATTTGTTCCTTGTCTCTCAGGGATTTATCGAAAAAAGTGATTATTGGTGTTTATTCCATGATTATTTGGAGTTGAAAGGTATTACCGTGATCCCGTTTGACCAAATGCTTTCTTGCCATAAACCGTTTTATGTTTCTTGGTTTGCAGTGATCTTAAAAGATTTGTGAGTTTTTGTTTTTGAATATGAATTTAGTTATTCACAGGTAATGTCGGCATTCAAGTGTATCTCTAAGGTATTTTTGTATTTCTAAAGAATTAGTATCTAAAGAGAATGGTTTTATAAACAGATTGGCTTTAGAAGTCAAGTCTTTTGAGTATGCTTTGATTTTATCAGGTAATTTATCATTTGTCCCTCTGATTGATTTAGTTTTATCTTGATGTTTTAAGTTGTTATTATTGGCACACGGATTGGCGCCATCTTCTTTCGTTTGGGCTTGGAAGATTAGAGAGTGTGTGTTTTTGTCTAGGTTTGTTTTAATAATTTTATTATGATGTTTCTTTTGAATGAACTATTGGTACATTTTGTCTTTTTTGGCAAGTTTTTCTTGTACCAATATTAATGTTGAAACATTTTTTGGAGCTTTGTTGAATAGCCTAGTTAGATCTACATTTGATTCTCGTAAGTTTACCTTTTCATTTTTAAGTTGTTTTATTTCCTTTTCCAATTTTGTAATTATTTAAAATTTATTCTTATTTTGATCTTTTTCTTCTTCTAACTTTTTGCATATATGATCAGTTTCTTGTTTAATTTCTAAAACAGCTGCAGTTACACATTCTTTGATGTAATCTTTAAGTTCTGTTGATTCCAAGATGGAATTAGATTCTTTATTAATAGACGATCGTCTAGGTGTTTCTTTTTCTGCGTATAGGTGACATACATATTTATTTCCATCTTGTAATTTATGTTCTTTTGCGTAATTATTTATCTCTTCAATTGATAAATTTGCGCAATCTCTGTGTAGCCACTTTGAACATTTCTTACATTGTATGCTATTTTGTGACTTTGTAATGTTGTTTAAACATTTATTGCAATTTACAGTCATTTTATTAGATTAAAATAAAATATAGTTATTGTAAAAACAATAGCCACTACCATGAATCACTGAAATATTCTATATTATATGAGAAATTTCAGTAAATAATTTTGTTGATTCAATTGGTACTTTTACCAAAAACTTATAGTATATAATTGATTCGGTCTTTATAGATTAATATTTTTATTAATACATTGTTTAAATCAATAACAATTTTACTATTTTAATCATATTGTTTCATAATTTAAGTAACTCGATATTTTTTAGAATAAAATCAGTCATATTAATTATGACAATTAAAAGTATCTAACTTTGAGTGCAAAGGTCTCGAAACCCAATCACTTTGTAAATTCCCAATAATAGTAGGTACGTGATTTATAAAGCTTCCTGAAGAAAATTCTTCAAAAAAGTATTTGGCATAATGAGTCATCAATTACCATAGCCACTTTTTAGTGCGAGGAAGTATTTCCTGTCTAACTTTCTACACTGTACATATAAGAAGAAATTCAAGCATGTACTGAGGAATCAAATAAAAACACAAATAAGTTCCTATATTACACAAACAAGAAGCAGATACATTGTGATTTAATATGCATATTAACTTTAATTAGGTATATAGCATAAATAAAGTTTTCCTTTTTCATGCAGATATAAAAGTTCATTAGCCCCGGACATATTTAACTTCAGTGCATCTAATATGATTCCAGGACCGGATTTAACATATGTTTCATTCTTATTAAATAAAACAATGAAAACAGAGTCAATAGGGTGATTTTTATATTATTTTTTTTATGACATATTTTTCATTTTTATTTAACAATCTTTCTCGGAATGGGCATGTCTTGATATATGAGTTTGAGGTTCTAATCCTACCAATTATGGGATTTTTGTGTGACTGATACCTTCTTAAACGATAAATGTCCGGTAAACAGACCTAACAATCTAAATATTTAAAAGAATGATTAACATGTCTGGTAAGGAAGATGTACTTGCATCAGTGCCGATCGTGTGAGAAAGCCACAACTTTTATTTGGATGATTTTTCCCGCTGATTGTTTTTAACAAAATAACTTCGGCAATCACCCCCAAAAACCTTTCGCACTTATTTACAAATACCATGTATGTGGCGCTTCTACTTCGTACTATATATAATGTATTTGGGCTAATCTTTAATTTCTTGGATCCTAACCCATTTAATTGCATAATTTAAAGACTTTGTAAAAAGTTGGAGCCCTTCCACTACAATCATTTATTTAGGTATGCATTTTGTCTTAAATCCGCACCTGAAAGAAATTGGCGTGTCTCCTAACGAAGGAAAGGCTATATAATCTTTAAAACATTAACGGATTATTTTATAATCATAATGTCGGAAAATGCAAGAGTTGATAATGAATTGAATATTATTTTGACGAGGGATTTTACAAGTGTGTTTAGATCGGGGTATATTCAAGTTAAAGGTGTAACGTTACCAGAAAGATTTCAAGATTTTCGAAATGATATCTATAATTGGAGTGTAGACGAAAACGATGTGTGGATTTGTACTTTTCCAAAAACTGGTAAAGAATTTAGTTATATTTATTAATTCGTAAATAAACAAATTTTAGTTACAAATTCTAGTTACTTTCAAATTTTAGTTACAAATTCTAGTAGCAATTTCTATAAGTGGTTTTTAGATCACGTTTGTTATTTTTAATTTGTTTATTTATTTTAATAAACATTATGCTTCTTTAATTTGCAAAAAGCATTTTCCTAGTAATAAACAATAATAGAAAATAAAAAAAACTAAAACTGTTTACATAGACATAAAGATAATGAAAATATCTTTCAAATGAGATATCACATGACTCTATTTTTTTACTAGATAGATAGTAACACTTTCTATCTTACCTCTCAAGTAAAGTGAAACTGGTTAAAACAAATATATCATAATATATCTCTAATTTTACATGGTTTTTGTTTCATGACTCTTAGGGTAGTCCATCGATTGATATGAAAAAATTTGTTTTAGTTTTGATTCGGGGTCCCTTCAATAAAAGAAAATTTCTGACAAAATGTAATTTTCCTAAAAGAATAGCAAATGTGCCGACTAAGAAAGACATCAATTTATAAAGATAATAAGTTTTAAGATTACCATACAATTATTATTTATTTATTTCTTGTTTATTATATGCAATAACATACAGGGTGTTCCATCTCAGACGAGCCACCCCGTATATATCTTATCTCATAGTAATTGGAAAAACTTTTCCAATTACTATGGGATAAGAAATATACGGGGTGGCTCGTCTGAAATAAAACACCCTGTATACATATCTATATGAATTTTTCACATTTGCCGATCTAATAATTCGCTAGGTAACGTACTAATGTTAAGTGCTCAAGCCAAAAAACATTCACAAACTTAATAGAAGAGAATAACATAACCTCAAATTTTTTGATCACGCTTGATCGCTTCGAAAAGGTAATAAAGGAAAGCGCCAAAAACAAGAATGGGGTGATTCAATGCCTGCAGGGACTTTGGTACTTATGACTGTAAAAGGTAGCATGACACAAGCAGCATTTTCCCGTTGGATAGAGCATTTTGCCCTCCTAACCTAACCTTAGTTCACGTGAACGCATGTAGCATCGACGCTTACATCACGTTCGTTTGTACTACTGCGCGTGCGCAAAAATCTTGGTGGTGGGGGTAATGAATTATTTGTTTAAGGTATTGAGACATTAAAGACTCTTCCAGTCTACTGAGACATTTTCTACGAGTAGTTTCTCTAAAAATAACAAAAATATGTCTTCACTGTCAAAAACTGATTATTTGACTCTCTTGAATCTAAATGAAATTAACGCTTTGCCGCCACAGGAAATGGCACAAGATTACGAAGAATTGTCTAAAGAATGGTATCACTTAATATTAAATGAGAAGGACTTTAATTTACTTGCTTGTGCTCCAAATATTAAATGGTATTCTATTTGTCGATGTCATCTAATAGCAGACGATGGTAGTACAGCACATGAAAATCTTCACACTTTAATACATTTTACTAAGGGATTTACAATGTTAGCCTACAAGAAAAAACTACAGCGCACTGGTACACGACTCCATTCAAAAACAACTTTCAAGAAAATAATTTGCTTGGACCATGCTGTTGGTGTCCTCAGATACATCACCTGTGCTGATGGACAAAAGCCGCTTAGAAGGGATGGCGATGGTCTTAGAGGTACACCTCATTCTCATTACGATAGAAGAGTATTCAAACAAGATTGGTTACATTCCCGAGGAAAACAGTGTTGCTTAGTACGCACAGAAATTTCAGAATTAGCATCTGAAGGTGTTAAAGGCTTAGAAAAATACACGTCTGAACACGAACTTCATGATAAATCCACATGTAGATGTGATAGAGGTGCCGAAGGAATAAGGTGGAGGGAAGAAGCTAACGAGAAACGAAGACAATTTTACAAAACAGAACGATGAATGGAAATTAGGAATAATTACAAAGAAAAACAAATTAAAAAAAGCAACTAATTACAAGTTTACTGAAAATGGGCCTAAGTAAAAAAGCTGAGCTTCAAAGAGAGACAATTTTAAAACTCATTGAGTTACTGTAAATACTTAATACTGTTACTTTAAAAATTTAATTTTAAAACAAAATATATTTTATTTCCATTGTTTAATGTTGACTTTACCCTATTACAAATAACTTTCCCCCATTTAAATTATTAGCAATATTTGTCCAATGTTTACTTAAATGTCCACACCTGCACTCTACTGTTCAGAGTGAACTACACGTTTTTCATTTAAAAAGCATTGTTGTCCAAGATCCTATACTACGTTCTTTACATAATGTCGTTTTTCCCGTTTGAATCGGACCAACAATAGCTGAGATACACGCTATAGCCCTTCTGGCTTTTCGTTTTGCGCAGGATTTTTCATTTCAACGTTAATCTATACCACGTTCTCTACATAACGTCGTTTTTCCCGTTTGGATCGGACCAATAGCCGTGAAGATGCACGCTAAGGCCCTTTGGCTTTTCGTTCTGCGCAGGATTTTTTTGTTTGACGTTAAAAGAAATTTAATTCCCCACTCCCCCCACTACCCCGTTTTTCCCTCAGACTGGCTGTCTCACTCTTACCTACTGAATATGTACCTCTCACTCTTACACATTGAATTCCCTATGTGAGGCCATAGCCCTCTAGTCTATCTACTCCAAGTATCACTTGGATTTCAGTATTTTGGAAACCGCTGACAGATTCGATATTACGTTGTATTTTTTGCCCAGTAATACAACGCACGAACTCCAATCAATGGAAAGCTGTCTTTAGAGCGTTTGAGTCCCAGACAGCACAAATCAATCCATTGGATGTTCATCGTAAGTCCTTCACCACATATCGGCTGTCCAAAGGGCATTTTACCGAAGGACATCCAATAGACATCCACTGGATTATAGAAATGTCCCACTCCTGGACATCCATATGGACTCTTTTTGTTTTGCTTTTGGACAATTTATGGTCATCTGACAGACAATTGACGTCGTATGCTATCTGGTGTACTACTGGGATGATAAGGTTGTAAAATATTTTTCCAAGCATCCAGAAGAACGTTCTATTAGTAAGA
>OV651830.1:18209812-18237812 GCA_927349885.1 Psylliodes chrysocephalus
TCAGGTTCTAAAAATTTTACATAAATATCCCCACATATAATGATTCTACTATTTTTGTGTTTAGCTTCTAATATTAATAAGACATTTGTTAAAATTGTAAGAAATATTTCAAAATTAGAATATTGTAAATTGGACGTATATATAACAATAAGTACCAGATTAACAGGTTAAGTGCCGTGAAAAGCCAACGTGGACTCTCGTATAAAAGTGACATACAAATAAATATCATTCTTTGACCAATACAACTGCAAAGATGGGAAGTAGCATAATCACATCCAGATAACTATACCAAGGAATCGTTTCATTTCTGTGATATTAGTGTTGTACCACGTGGTAATACGTGCGCTTTTTTTCGTATTTTTTTCTTGACACTGCAGGGCGTAACGATTAGTCTCTTCGACCTACAAATTCACAAAAATCAAAATCGACAGAAATAAAATAAAGGTAGATACGTACCATCATGGATAAAAGGTCATCGTCTACAAAATATTCGTAAAATTCAAAGGCAGATTTGTTGTAGAAATTCTTGAATTGAATCCTGCAGAATCTTTGTCTTCAAATGTGAATTTCTGTAAATTTTTGCTGTTGACAGGTCCCCAAATAATTGTTTCATTCGTTGCATTGGACAGCATTGGAACGTTTTCTTTTACAATTTCCTCTTCGAAATCTTTAGAATATTGGGCAGTGACGGATTTGATAGCTTCATCTAAATGTTAACCGAAATTCGCGTTTTCCTGTTCTTTACTGGTGGACGGCACAGCTTGTCCTACAGATTTGGTATTTCCGGTCGCAATTTTTTTTCTTCTTCAGTTCCGTTCGGGAGTACTCGATTCGTATTCACTATCACTAGAATCAGTCGGTTAATAATCGTCCGAAAGATACGCGTCTCCATACAAAGACTCATCCGAATCCTCTCCCGACAGCAACTCTTGTCAATATTTCTTAAGCTTCTCTTGTTCTTTCTCGTACGACTGCATTGTACCGCTCTAATGTGCAAACTCAGGGCATGCTATTCCCGTGGCCAAAACTCGTTCGTGGTGCGCAATACGTCACTCGCAGCGTATTATTCAAATTCGCATGTATGGTTAAAGCGTATTTACTCTGTTTGTCTTTGTATTTAGATGTTTGGATTTTGTGTATCTTTAGAAAAAATGTCCGTAACAGCACAAAATTAAATAGTGTACACATGCTTAAAGATATAAAAATAAAGACATTAAATAAAATAAAAATTTTAAAATATTTGCCTATATTTTAAAATTTATATAATATATTTTGTGTTGCTTTAGTGTTGAAGGGTAAATTAATTTGTAAATTAGAGGGAAATTTATTTGTAATAATATAATTTATACCGGGTGTCCGCGCGAAAACTTTGGATTACTTTATTTCTGATGGTTTTAAGTTGAGAAAGTGGATTTTTTTGGAATGTGATTTTATATATAGATTTTATATTCAATTAACTTCATATTATTTTATCTAAATTAAAAATTAATTAAATAATTAAAAATATTATTCATTAACATTTGTGACCGGTGTAATATGGATACATTTAGGATAGTTTTTTGTGTTGCCTTAAATTCCTAATAAAATTAGCTTTAATATGAGGTCACACTTGGGATTATGTAACAATTTTGTATCCGCGCAGACACCCGGTATGTATATTGTTTGTGTCAAAAAACACTTGTGATCTTGCTTTAGGATTGAAAGGTGAATTAATTTAAAATAAAATAAATAATCTATATTTAAACAAAATTTATTAATAATAAAATACATAAATTATATTTATGGGCTAAAAACGTCTTAGAAAAAATAAGATAGAACAGTTATGTGGCAATTTTTTTCATCTTTCTTTTGCCTACAATTGGTTTTCTTAGCGATTTGTTTAATTCTTTGAGACGAAAATACATACGTGATCTAAAAAATAAATTTTTTGCTGAGTCTGAGCAATCAACATGAACACTTTTCGACACCAAGTTTTTGATGTAATTTTTGCAAACCAGTAGAGTATCTCCATTTACACTAGTAAAAATATTTTCCAGTTCCTCCATTTTTAAAAGTAATTCATCCGATGGTTTGCATAAACCTCCTTCATCCACGTGATCAAGCCAAGTATAAAATGGTTTGTTTGTGTATTCAATTCTGGAATAACCTAATTTGAAATAAATGTACCCTGCTAAATTTTCTAAGCCATCATATTCCAATTCGTGGAGTTCATGGGATATAACTTCATCTTGTTCATTGGCATTAACAACAATTAGTGTATCATTTACGATTAGGAGGGGATTATTACTAGTATCCAATTTATCTATCATTTGGCCACTCATGGGCAAGTCTGGAGTATCGTCTGCCTCTACATTGGAGAAATCTGAATATGCACCTTCATTTTTTCCCATAATATATGAGCGTAACCGGTATTTGAATTCTAGGGCATTGGGATGGTCATGGAGCCCTCCCTTTGCTCTAATTATACCAAAAAAATTCTCCAAAATGTCTTGATTTAAACGCCGAGTAAGTATGTATTGCGTATCAAACCTTCTTTTTAAATCTTCAAGCAAAAGTTTCAAGGCATTGTTGGACATCAGAATACCTAGTTAAATTTTCACAAATTATTAAAAACAAAACTAATTTATTCAAATTATTTACCATCCTGAAATGGAAGTAAACTTTTTCTTCCTTTTACTCTGATATTTAAAACTTCTTTAGACATTCGATCGATTACTTCATTTTGCTGCTCAACTTCCAGGCCATAACCTCGGTTCCTGGCTCTTGTGTCACTAAAAGGTACACTGACGTTAAAAACGTCAAACCAATTGTTAACCTACAAAATAATAAATTAATAAAAACAAAATGTATTGCAATGAAATTCTTACAGTTTTAAAAAAGTCTGCACATTCGGTCCAATTCATATCACCAGGAAGATATCCAAGTGTTCCACATCTACTAATGGCTTTTGAAATCGTATGGGAAAAGAGCTTAGCTGCAAATTTAACTTTTTGCCTTTGTGTCCCAACTACATTAAGTGTCTCTTTCGAAATTTTGTGCGTAATTTTGAGATCAGAAACGGCTGTAGCATCTAATGTGGATTCTACAATAGATTTGTTGATTTCTTTTCCATTGTTATGAATAAAACCTTGATCCACAAAATGATTTCTGATTAACTTCAAAAGATGGGGCACATCAGCAAAGACATATATTTTTTCCCCATTGCAAGGATTCAAGAAGTGAGGTTTTGATTTTGAAATTTCCAGCTCAGTATGAAGTCCTCTATTTCCACCTCCTAAATCAGAAACCATGGCCACTACTGGAAAACCTGCAGAATAATATTTATTAAAATTTAAAACTTCTGATGAATTTTTAGACATACCTGAACTTTCCAAAAAATTGATGATCTCAAACAAAGTTTTAGCTGTCATTTTAAAGTCATAATCATAAAACATTGGTTGTTTCCATGACTTAAATAGCCCCCTCATCATGACTACTTGTGCATAAGCAAAAGGCTTCAGAATTTCATCTTCTAACCGATCATAGATATATTCTTTCCTGATTTTAATTTCATCAAACATTATAATGCAAACTCTATCGTTATTATTAAAATCAGAAAATTCTACAAGTTTAAAGATGTTTTTAAGAATCCCTGGTTGAATTTTAATCTTTTTTAGCCAAGCTCTTAGTGTGGAGACTGCAGGGTATGGAAACCCTTTTTTTAACATAAGCCTGTATGCTCTGGGTCCAGCGGCATATAATACAATGGAATTTGCAATTTCGGTAGTAGACCATTGAATGCGCTTCTGGTGCTTTAGTTTTGAAATTTGATTTTTGGAAAAAACCTTTTCGACGGCAGACAGTGTTTCTTTTAATTCTGCTACTTCTCTGGTTTTTTCATTTAGTGAGTTTGTCACAGAATCAATTGTGGTGGCAGTCACGTCAGTTTGCACCCTAAAATGTAAAACATATGTTAATAACAAATAATTAAGTAGCAAATTAGATGCAGAAATAGGTACATTCAAAACTACTTAAATTACCACTTATTATCATTAGATGATGTCGAAGGAATATCACTCATGCAAGCACCATCAAAATTATGTACCAGACTACTGCCCGAACTACTTAACGTACTATCATTATTTTTACCACCAGTACCATCACCAGACCTACTAATATAAAAATTACCAAAATTATGACAATGCCCAATTTTACACAAAGTTAAGAATATTGGTTTTTAAGGTTAGAAATTTTATGTGTACTTACGTGTTCAATAGTTCGTCAACCAATTGCTTTCTCTGCCTTTTTTTAATACTTGCATCATGTCCTGAAGCAGCTTCAGCAGGCTTTGCATGTACCCCATAGGGTAGTTTTAAGTTCGGCACTGCATGATCTTCTAGCGGACGATAACATTTTGGGGTATAGTTCAATAACTTATGTCGCAAATTTATCTTTCAGCAAAGTGCTTGGAACAAACATAAGACGTTTTAACGTTGAACTTGTCTTTTCTTCCCGTAGCATGAATCCACTTTTTGCACAATTCTCCTATTTTCGGAAATCGGAAAAATTTTACGTTGGGACACGGATTTTTTTTCGATTCATTGTCAGAATGGCATCCGTAAACTGCACAACGCATTGTTTTAGATAATAAATAGTCAAAAAACATTCACAAACTCGTCTACTGCAAAGTAAATCACGTTAAAAACTAATAACAATGGTGAAAAGACGCTGCGAGTGACGTAGGCCAGCCGCTTAGGCTCCTCCCATTCAGGCGCAATATCTTATCTTTGTTAGTTACATCGTGGTGCAAACTGACAAGAAACAACCGTCCGCGCGGTGCGCGCCACATGGCGAGACAAGAACCGACAAGTCAAGGCGCGACGCCACGTTGAACTCACGAAGGCATCTCGTGCTAAAAGTCTTGCTGGTAGCCGTGAAACTCTAAATAAATTTTTCGGCCAAAAGTCGCACATGAGGGCGTAAGAGTTTCATTTCTATTTGATAAGAAAAAGTGATCGGCCTATGGGGACGTTAAAATTATCACTATGGCGGCACTTAACCTGTTAAGCTTTTTAATAAATGCCTCAGTTATTTCACAGTGGATTTCTTTTGACATATTCTTAATTTTTTGGAACCTCAGCGCTTTGTAAAGGGTTGTGAATATATATATTTACCCCACCATGGATATGTGTTTCTCTACAAAAAGTAGTTACGTTATTAAAATTTGTAAGATTGAAACACGTCTATTCTCCAGTTGAGAGAATGATCATTTCATGCGAACTGGACAGCCGTTCTCCTAAAAAGTGTGTGAGTGGTATTCTTGAATTGAAGTGAATGATCACTTCGCATGAAAATCGAGAGAACATACTTCTCTTAGTCAAAACCAGTAGAAGAGCATCATTTCGGGAGAACACTGGGAGAACTGTCATTGTCGTGCGCTATCAAAACGTCACTTTTTTTAATTAAAATGGATTTGGACGAAGCTCTTATTTATATTCATATTTTGAATGATCTAGCTGAAGCGGAAGAAGATGCCAATCGACCAAATAGAATTTTTTTAAGAAAAGAGGATCTTTTTGACTTTAGTGACCGAATATTCACAAAAAATGTTCGTCTAACTAAACCTTTGGCACGGGATTTAATAGAAAATAATGGAAAATATAATCTGTTATTACAATTGTCAAAAAATAATAAAAAATTGAAGTAAAGTGCCTTCTAAAATAGTTCTAACGCACAACTTAAATTTGAGATGTGAATGATTCAAGAATACAGAATACGATTACCGAGAGAACAAATTGGTGATAGGACACTTCACATCCCACAGTGGAATGTTCACATCGTTCAACTTGGAGAATAGGGCTCCTGGTTAGAAAACAGCCAATGTTCTGAAAAGCAAACAATTTTTACGTTTGTCATGTTATTAACGAGGTTGTCTTATTGAAGTATTTTGTTTCTAATACATTGTACCTTTTGATGGAGAATGGAAATTTTTGTTTCGTCGGTATTGGTATTGGTAACTTCTAAATTTTTATTCATTTATTCCTTGTCTCTCAGGGATTTATCGAAAAAAGTGATTATTGGTGTTTATTCCATGATTATTTGGAGTTGAAAGGTATTACCGTGATCCCGTTTGGCCAAATGCTTTAGTAGATATACTATACAGCCACCACTACCAGCATAGGGAAATCAATGTGTTAGAGAGAGAGGTACCTATAGGTATGGGAAATCAATGTGTTAGAGAGAGAGGAACGATTCGCGCGGACTTGGTGAGGCATAGTGGGATCGCATGGTTCGTGCCAGGCGCCCCGCACCCCCGCCCCCGCGGTCAGCGACCCCGGGCCACCCCCGCCCTGGAGCATGTGATACCTCGTTGAAAAGGTATTTATGTGTAGATTACGGGAAAAATATTGAAAAAATTCTCCTACCTAAAAAATCAAAGTTAGTGGTTAAATATATAAGCGGACGTCTAAAATAAGAAAGTGTGGATTCTACGATGTGGAGAATGAAACCTATTTTTTAAATGTATGTCCAACAAAGTAACAAACATAGCAGCTGTGAGGGAATGAGAGAAACTAAAAGTTGAGTGTGGATTCTGCGACGAGGAGGATGAAACATATTCTTAAATGTAGACCCAACAAAGTAAAAACATAACATCGGTGAGCTAATGGGAGAAATTAAAAGTGTTGATTATGCAATGAGAACGATACTAACAGATGAGTGTTAATTCAGCGATGAGAAGGATGAAACCTATTTTTACATGTATGCCTAGCAAAACGTAACGGCAGTGAGGGAACGAGAGAAACTAAAAGTTGAGTGTAGATTCTGCGACGAGGAGGATGAAACCTATTCTTAAATGTCGACCCAACAAAGTAAAAACAACTTCGGTGAGTCAATGGGAGAAACTAAATGTGTTGATTATGCGATGAAAACGATACCAAAAGATAAGTGTTGATTCTGCGATGAGGAGGATGAAACCTATTCTTACGAGCGTTTTAGCATCGATAGCAGTTTTCGCTATGGTACTTGCTCCGCCAGCAAGACTGCGTCCGTCAAGGGTCAACGAGCATTCCTCATTATCCATACAATTTGTTCTAAAATAATAAGTTTTGCAAACAGTTATAGTAATATCAGGAGATGTTATACTAGGGGAAGTAACCATTTCAAACGTTAATGTCGAAGTATTTTGTCACATTTGGAAAGCCGTTTGTACGTTGGTAAGAGCTACAGGTATTGCTTGAGGAAAATACCATCGTAGATGGTGTTTTTTCCATGGAGAACTCACCGTAAATTCTGTATTACCATGCTGACAACGTGGTCGGCGCATAAATTTGATTGTTGGATTATTTAGAATCGAAGTCTTGCTTATCAGTAAATATGATAACATTAGCTCGCGGTTAGATAACGTCGTGAATCCAAGATGGCGGCAATCGTTGACGTAAACAATGAAAAATATACGAGGTAAACGAAAAAACAAAGCCAAAAGGGCCTAAGTGTGTATCTTTATGGCTATTGGTCCAATTCAAACGGGAAAAAACGCTATTATGTAGATAACTCAGTATAGATTAACGTCGAACAGAAAAATCATGCGCAGAACGTAAAGCCAGAAGGATCTTAGCGTATTTCTCGGATATTACTGGTCCGATTCAAACAAAAAAAAAAAAAAAAAAAAAAAAAAAAAAAAAAAAAAAAAAAAAAAAAAACGGCATTATGTAGAGATCGCGGTATGGATGAACGTTAAAGAGAAAAATCATCAGTGTCGAACCAAAAGGATCTAAAACTCATATCTTTTTTATTGTTAGTCAGATTTTAAACGGAAAAGCGCCATTATGGAGAGAACGTGGTATAGATGAACGTTGAAGAGAAAAATCATGTACAGAACCAAAGCCAAAAGGACCTAATGTTTCTCAAACATTACTAGTCCGATTCAAACGGGAAAAACAGCATTATGTAGAGAACGTGGTACAGATTAACGTAGAACCAAAAAAAAAAAAAAAAAAAAAAAAAATCATGTTCAGAACGAAAAGCCAGAAGGGCCTTAGCGTGTTTCTCGGAAATTACTGGTTCGATTCAAACGGGAAAAACGGCATTATGTAAAGAACGCGGTACAGATGAACGTTGAATAGAAAAATCATGCGCAAAACGAAATCCAGAAGGGCCTAAGCGTGTTTCTCGGTTATTACTGGTCAGATTTAAACGGGAAAACGTGATTATGTAGAGATCGTGTTATAGATGAGAGTTAAAGAGAAAAATAATGTGCAGAACGAAAGCCAAAAAGACCTAAACGTGTTTCTCGGCTACTATTGGTCCGATTGAAACAAGAAAAACGGTATTACGTAGAAAACGTGATATAAATGAACGTTGAAGAAAAAACTCATGCGCAGTGTCAGACCAAAAGGGCCTAAAACTTATATCTTTGTTATTGTTGGTCAGATTTAAACGGGAAAAACGTGATTATGTAGAGAGCGTGATATAGATGAACGACGAACAGAAAAATCACGCGTAGAACGAAAGCCAGAAGGACCTAAAACTTATATCTTTATTTCTATTGGTTCGATTCATTGAGAATAAATTTACCGAATACATAAGCCTCGAAATTTACCCCTATTAATTTTTAGGAAAAATCGCATAGACGTTCCTAATTTTTCATACACGTTGTATAGATAGAAAATATTATCTTGTAATTGGAATTTCCGGAAAGACACATGTTCACACAACTAATTTTAAAAACTTCGTTGCAATTGAAATTTCTAGAACAGATGCATATGTTAGATTACTAATCACATGCAAAAATACCACGCATTCTGAATAAAGATTAATTTAAATACAGTCAAGACAATTCTATAAGATAAAGCTTATATTTCCTGATAATACGGAGAGCGATTCAAAATGGTACGAGAAAGATGAAATCACCCAATATGATACATCATTTATACTTTTATATATTATACTTTTTGGAAAAATAATAATATTGTTAAATATTGTTGTAAAAATTGTAAATCGCAAATGCGAATCATCTTGCATTAAAATTAATATTTAAAAAGGAAAGGCGATTTAATAAAACCCAAATCATACGTTAAGGAATTAAAATTTATTTTAAAAAACTACCCATTACATAGGTAATATTACATTTATAAGCCATTGGCGTAGACGTTCCACATTTCGTTGGGTGCAAGAAAATTGTCCAGTGACATGACATGGGTTGATATCAGGGGCAAAGTTCCCAGTTGCACAGGGCGTACCATCATACTTGCAAACGTTAATAATGTTGGGAAAAACGCCTAAAATCTTGCATTTCTTAAGTAAAAATTCTGCTTTTTGTTCTCCTCGAACATAAACATAGTCTGCAGCAAGCAACAACTTATTCTCAAGTATTTTATTCAACTTGGAATATTCTACGTTGCCCGAAGAGTATTTAATACCATGTAAATTCTTCTCTAAATACGATGCAGTTTTTTTGTCTTTATTACTTAATGTAGCAAAAGGTTGCGGAGGCGTAAAGATGTAATGGTTCGTCTTGAAACCAATTTTGATAGTTAATTCTTTAGGTACAAATAAGTCATCAACGATGAAGCCTTGAATGTCGACGAGTGCGATTCTCATGATGTCTGTTTTGGATCTGATGATAACGTTTTTTACGAGATGTTTTTAATAACTTCGCTGAGGGGAAAGTACTCCATTAAGCAATCATGAATAATTATACAGTAGGCTTTAGTGTTGCCCAGGAATCCAGTATCGGCTTCGATATCCAATCTCACATCATCAGTAGACTATTTTATGGTTTCCTTTTGCTTTGAACAATCAATAACGAACAAAGCACAATTTTTAAATGCAACATAATCCAAGAGATAATTTTTCAGAGTAGAGTTTGCATAACTGACTTGAACGTCGTTGTAGTTAAAATGGGCCTCAGAAAAGTGACTATTTGCAAAGTCCAACTGTATACATTCATTGGGATAGTATTCACCATTCAAAGATACTCGAATGCTAGCCGTATTTACATGATCAAACAGGGTCGGATCTGCTTCAACAGCATCACGTTTATCAGTTTGGAAACATACGATAATAAAACGCGGTCTTTCGTGGGGGCTATAAATAGGAGCAGCATTGTCAGTTTTTCAGTTCAGTAATCATGTGCAGCCAAGACAGTGGTATCGAAGTGAATAGTGATAGTGACATGTCTGATACCGAAATGAACGATTTTGATAAAGAATTAAATAATTTTTTGAAATTTCAATCAAAGTCTGATGATAATGATTCTGATCCTTCCGAAGAACTTGATAAAATTGTTCAAGCTTGTGAAGATGCAGCGAAACGTGAGGTACATTACTTACTACAAACATCATATATGTTGTCAGGATACGAAATTCAATGTGGGATAAGTCCAGCGAGATCGTTTATACCAGCAGTCATTTTGAAGCAGCATTTCCGACCAAGTAAAATATCTTTTAGTACGTTTGAATGGGCTTCTTTAATTGACTTGCTTGAGCAAAAACTTCAAGATTTTTTCCATGAAGACTTACCAACCTACCCGGACGAATATGAACCTGTGACGCATCCTTGTGGTGATTATTGTACCGTCACGCAACTGGTTTATGATGACATTAAATTCCTAGTTGTGAAAAAACACGGTGTTGAATACTATTTGTGCGAGGATGAAGTTCAGGAAATTCTTAAAACCAACAAACATTTGATATCTCATCGAGTGTCCCTAATAGAAGCTCTTAATTTTTGTCATTATTATTATAACATTTTATATTTTTGTAAAACTTGTTCTGAATCAATGCAAATGTTATGTTTATTATGTGAAATTCTACCAAATGATTTGTTAAATAATGCTCTTAGAGAGTACATGTACTTTTATAAAATTTCTATAATTAACGATTTAAATAAATAAGTTTTAGAAAAGTTATTTTGTTTTATTTATTGCATGGTTTTACTGTATTGCACGGTTTTTATTATACACAGTTCATTGTCATACAAAATGTTTAAGTGTATACTTAAACACGTCTGTATAGACGTGCTTACTTTATTCTTTCTTGTGTCATTATGTTTTGCTACACATCAGAACATAACAAACCAAGATGAAATTTTAACATATTTACAACGTTTCGGCTATATAAATAAAAGTGAAAACGCTTTCACTGATATTACTGGCGCATTGGTAGATTTTCAAAGAAACCTACAATCTTCCAGTTGATGGAACGTTAAATGAAGGAACCGTCCGTTTAATAAATAGATCTAGATGTACTCAGGGTGATAGTTCTTTTACTGTACATTCCAAATGGAACAAAAAACATTTTCGATGGTATTTCCCTCAGGTATCGAGGAACTATATCGATCTAGCTACAAAGGCTTTTGAATTTCTTTGTTATCTTAGAGAAAATAAAATTTATCAATTAGAAAAACAATTCTAGGCGTGTCAAATGATTGTGTCTAAAAGGTAACCGGTGGATTAAAAGCTCAACGATTTTTTTTTTTTTTTTATAAAAGCCGAAGAAACTAACATTTTTTGCTAAGACAATTGAATATTTAATATAATGACAAGATAATAATTGTATAATTTTAAAACTGTAAATTTTTGAAAATAAAACTTTCTATAATAATTAATATTTACAATCTGAAGACATCTGATTTCACGAGGTCACCTAAAACACCCAACGGACAGAATAAAATTTACCAGCATCATTTAAAAATAAGACGAAAGCCAAAAGTTTTAATAATGCTGCTGCTAAACAAAAACGAAACAAATGAGAAGATAGACAAAACATTAGGCAAATAACGGGGAATACTAGACATGTAAAACCCATGGAAAAAGTTATCAACTATGAAGAAGACGATGAATATATTTACTGGGACGATCCTAATGTACTCTGTGACAGATTAAAGCTATTGATGGTTTCGAAGAATGCAGGAAAAACTTCGGTAGATAACGAAATCGTGAGCATAATCAACGAACTTTGAAAGCCAATATCATATATTAAAATACATTAAGTTTTATATTTATTTTCATCATGAGCCTCGATAAGTTTGGACGTAGACAAAGTGATGGCGCTCCGAAGATTAATATAACGCAGTTGGAAAGCAGATTCAAAAATGTTTTTGATGCAAAAAATTATACTCTAAATACAAATATCAGCAAATTAAATGATATTGTAAACGTTATCCGCGGTAAAACAAATGACCTTGAAACATTTACATCGAGAAATCCACCCACAGCTGGTAAACATATGGCAACCAAAAAATATGTTGATGATACAATTAAAACAAACAAAGGATTCCTTCGAAGTGACATAGCAAAAATTAAAACTGATACAGACAACGAATATAATGCCAAAATGCAATCACTTAATACAGTTTTGGAGAAGGTTGAAAATACATTGACGTCTCTACGTTCTGATATAAATCAAATTCAAACTCAATTACAACACCTGTATAATGAAGATCTAAAAAAATTACGTGATGAGTTTTTGATTAAAATTACCGATATTACAAATTTAATGTCAAAAAATATTGAGCAGCTTAACGATCAAATTAATACAGTTCCAAATGCCATGTCAGCAATTGATGATGTAAAAAAAGAGGTAGAATTATTACAAAAAAATCTACATGGCATTAATAAAATAACAGAAACCAATGAAAATGAACTAAAAGTATTGCAAAACACCTTACAAAGCACCAATCAGATAACGAAAACCAATGAAAAGGACTTATTATTACTACGTGAAACTGCAAATGTACAATTTTCAGAAATTGACTTGAATATCAATGATTTACAATCACGTATTACAAAACTAACTTCAACACCTTAGTCAGTCATCGCGTCAAAGGAAGAGATTCAACTTGTTAACGAATTAACCTGCTCGTAAAAACTACCCTAGACATCGTACAATTATTAAGGGTTTGGATGATTTATGGCAAATGGATTTAGCTGAAATGCGTTTTATGCGCACCAAAATAAAAATTTTAAAATGAAAAGAACTGTAATTAATGATAATATTAAAATTAATTGAGTATACTCGTTTATTTTAATTTCAATTCACAATAATTCACATTTAATTCACAATAGTTAAACTAATAAATTTTAAAGCATATTTTCTTAACTTTCCTATAGTCCTCGTATATGTGATTATTTTCTAAAGTATATTTCATGTTTTGTATATAACTGCTCTAACCCGTTATAATTTTTGTTCCATTGAATTTGGTATATAAAATGGCTACTTCGAAACATTATTTTTGCTACTTATTTGTGAAAGCCTATTACGAAACATTGCAAATGACGTATTTCCCAATAATTTTTATACAATTTAAATACAAATCAATATTTCTGCTTTGAAAAATGATAACTGAGGAAATAATGGAAATTAAATACTAGTTTATAAATGAAAAATGCTTGTAATAACAATAACTATAAATAAAAAATTTAAAAAGTTTGTGTTAATTATGAAAAAAATATAAATATTCTTTTTTTGAAAAAGACAGTGTTTCCACTTTTGAAAAATGATAAATGAGAAGATAATGAAAATTTTGAATCCCACCGTTGGCCGGGATTTTTTCATTTAATTTAATTATTTAAAATTAATCCTGATGCCTTAGTAGGATTCCCCACTCGACCATTCACTGTTGGGTTCGAATTAACAGTGCTGTTCTTAAAGTGGCGCTGGGAAAAGTAACAAGCCTACACAGAACACGAGGCTAATGGCCGTAGTAGTCGATGCCGATGACACCAAATTAAAAAAAAAAGTACTAGTTTATAAATGAAAATAATTTATTTAAAATTTTATCTTTAACAATCATCTAAAAATGTATCTAAGTCCCTATGTCGTAAATTAACTACGATTCCAGTTGCAAGTCTACTTTTAAAGCTAGATTCTAGATTATCCCATTTTACTCGTCCCAATTTTGATTGTATACCCATCCCAATATGTCTGTTTAAAATTAATTTTCTAGAATGTTTAAAATGTCCCACCTTATTTTCTAATTTACGTAAAGCACCAATAGATAAATTATTTTTCCGTCTACTACGAATTGCTTTATTACATGATTTAACCTGTCTCTGTAAACGTTTTAACTAAATCTCCGCATCTCTAATTGTAAAATGATCAAACAAAGTTTTTTTATAGCCGCCAATACACTGTCAGATTGTTTAATAATAATAAATAAAAACGACGAAATCCACGAAAAACGACGAAAACGTTGAAAAACGACGAAAACGACGAAAAACGACGAAAAACGACGAAAACGACGAAAAACGACTAAAACGACGCTTTTACGTTAAAAACGACGAAAACGACGCTTTTACGTTAAAAACGATGAAAACGTTGAAAAACGACAAAAACGACACTTTTACGAAAAATACGAGTTTGTTTTCATACTTTTTTATTAAAGATATATACAAAAATTGGGTTAAGTGTGCTACAAAAATTGAGGATACATCGCCCTGTACATTTGAAAAAACATCGCTCATACGGCCTCTATTTCTTATTTCCTTAGGACTATTAGAAAATTCGATATATACAGCTTTTGTAGGACACTTAACCTAATTTTTGTATATATCTTTAATAAAAAAGTATGAAAACAAACTCGTTTTTTTCGTAAAAGTGTCGTCTTTGTCGTTTTTCAACGTTTTCATCAAACTCTACATGGCATTAATAAAATTAGAGAAACCAATGAAAATTAACTAAAAGTATTGCAAAACACCTTACGAAGCACCAATCAGATAACGAAAACCAATGAAAAGGACTTATTTTACTACGGGTTAAATTGGGTTAAGTGTGCTACAAAAATTGAGGATACATCGCCCTGTACATTTGAAAAAACATCGCTCATACGGCCTCTATTTCTTATTTCCTTAGGACTATTAGAAAATTCGATATATACAGCTTTTGTAGGACACTTAACCTAATTTTTGTATATATCTTTAATAAAAAAGTATGAAAACAAACTCGTTTTTTTTTCGTAAAAGTGTCGTTTTTGTCGTTTTTCAACGTTTTCATCAAAATCTACATGGCATTAATAAAATTAGAGAAACCAATGAAAATTAACTAAAAGTATTGCAAAACACCTTACGAAGCACCAATCAGATAACGAAAACCAATGAAAAGGACTTATTTTACTACGGGTTAAATTGGGTTAAGTGTGCTACAAAAATTGAGGATACATCGCCCTGTACATTTAAAAAAACATCGCTCATACGGCCTCTATTTCTTATTTCCTTAGGACTATTAGAAAATTCGATATATACAGCTTTTGTAGGATACAACCTAATTTTTGTATATATCTTTAATAAAAAAGTATGAAAACAAACTCGTATTTTTCGTAAAAGTGTCGTTTTTGTCGTTTTTCAACGTTTTCATCGTTTTTAACGTAAAAGCGTCGTTTTCGTCGTTTTTAACGTAAAAGCGTCGTTTTAGTCGTTTTTCGTCGTTTTCTTTTTCAAAAAAAGAATATTTATATTTTTTTCATAATTAACACAAACTTTTTAAATTTTTTATTTATAGTTATTGTTATTACAAGCATTTTTCATTTATAAACTAGTATTTAATTTCCATTATTTCCTCAGTTATTATTTTTCAAAGCAGAAATATTGATTTGTATTTAAATTGTATAAAAATTATTGGGAAATACGTCATTTGCAATGTTTCGTAATAGGCTTTCACAAATAAGTAGCAAAAATAATGTTTCGAAGTAGCCATTTTATATACCAAATTCAATGGAACAAAAATTATAACGGGTTAGAGCAGTTATATACAAAACATGAAATATACTTTAGAAAATAATCACATATACGAGGACTATAGGAAAGTTAAGAAAATATGCTTTAAAATTTATTAGTTTAACTATTGTGAATTAAATGTGAATTATTGTGAATTGAAATTAAAATAAACGAGTATACTCAATTAATTTTAATATTATCATTAATTACAGTTCTTTTCATTTTAAAATTTTTATTTTGGTGCGCATAAAACGCATTTCAGCTAAATCCATTTGCCATAAATCATCCAAACCCTTAATAATTGTACGATGTCTAGGGTAGTTTTTACGAGCAGGTTAATTCGTTAACAAGTTGAATCTCTTCCTTTGACGCGATGACTGACTAAGGTGTTGAAGTTAGTTTTGTAATACGTGATTGTAAATCATTGATATTCAAGTCAATTTCTGAAAATTGTACATTTGCAGTTTCACGTAGTAATAATAAGTCCTTTTCATTGGTTTTCGTTATCTGATTGGTGCTTTGTAAGGTGTTTTGCAATACTTTTAGTTCATTTTCATTGGTTTCTGTTATTTTATTAATGCCATGTAGATTTTTTTGTAATAATTCTACCTCTTTTTTTACATCATCAATTGCTGACATGGCATTTGGAACTGTATTAATTTGATCGTTAAGCTGCTCAATATTTTTTGACATTAAATTTGTAATATCGGTAATTTTAATCAAAAACTCATCACGTAATTTTTTTAGATCTTCATTATACAGGTGTTGTAATTGAGTTTGAATTTGATTTATATCAGAACGTAGAGACGTCAATGTATTTTCAACCTTCTCCAAAACTGTATTAAGTGATTGCATTTTGGCATTATATTCGTTGTCTGTATCAGTTTTAATTTTTGCTATGTCACTTCGAAGGAATCCTTTGTTTGTTTTAATTGTATCATCAACATATTTTTTGGTTGCCATATGTTTACCAGCTGTGGGTGGATTTCTCGATGTAAATGTTTCAAGGTCATTTGTTTTACCGCGGATAACGTTTACAATATCATTTAATTTGCTGATATTTGTATTTAGAGTATAATTTTTTGCATCAAAAACATTTTTGAATCTGCTTTCCAACTGCGTTATATTAATCTTCGGAGCGCCATCACTTTGTCTACGTCCAAACTTATCGAGACTCATGATGAAAATGAATATAAAACTTAATGTACTTTAATATATGATATTGGCTTTCAAAGTTCGTTGATTATGCTCACGATTTCGTTATCTACCGAAGTTTTTCCTGCATTCTTCGAAACCATCAATAGCTTTAATCTGTCACAGAGTACATTAGGATCGTCCCAGTAAATATATTCATCGTCTTCTTCATAGTTGATAACTTTTTCCATGGGTTTTACATGTCTAGTATTCCCCGTTATTTGCCTAATGTTTTGTCTATCTTCTCATTTGTTTCGTTTTTGTTTAGCAGCAGCATTATTAAAACTTTTGGCTTTCGTCTTATTTTTAAATGATGCTGGTAAATTTTATTCTGTCCGTTGGGTGTTTTAGGTGACCTCGTGAAATCAGATGTCTTCAGATTGTAAATATTAATTATTATAGAAAGTTTTATTTTCAAAAATTTACAGTTTTAAAATTATACAATTATTATCTTGTCATTATATTAAATATTCAATTGTCTTAGCAAAAAATGTTAGTTTCTTCGGCTTTTATAAAAAAAAAAAAAAAATCGTTGAGCTTTTAATCCACCGGTTACCTTTTAGACACAATCATTTGACACGCCTAGAATTGTTTTTCTAATTGATAAATTTTATTTTCTCTAAGATAACAAAGAAATTCAAAAGCCTTTGTAGCTAGATCGATATAGTTCCTCGATACCTGAGGGAAATACCATCGAAAATGTTTTTTGTTCCATTTGGAATGTACAGTAAAAGAACTATCACCCTGAGTACATCTAGATCTATTTATTAAACGGACGGTTCCTTCATTTAACGTTCCATCAACTGGAAGATTGTAGGTTTCTTTGAAAATCTACCAATGCGCCAGTAATATCAGTGAAAGCGTTTTCACTTTTATTTATATAGCCGAAACGTTGTAAATATGTTAAAATTTCATCTTGGTTTGTTATGTTCTGATGTGTAGCAAAACATAATGACACAAGAAAGAATAAAGTAAGCACGTCTATACAGACGTGTTTAAGTATACACTTAAACATTTTGTATGACAATGAACTGTGTATAATAAAAACCGTGCAATACAGTAAAACCATGCAATAAATAAAACAAAATAACTTTTCTAAAACTTATTTATTTAAATCGTTAATTATAGAAATTTTATAAAAGTACATGTACTCTCTAAGAGCATTATTTAACAAATCATTTGGTAGAATTTCACATAATAAACATAACATTTGCATTGATTCAGAACAAGTTTTACAAAAATATAAAATGTTATAATAATAATGACAAAAATTAAGAGCTTCTATTAGGGACACTCGATGAGATATCAAATGTTTGTTGGTTTTAAGAATTTCCTGAACTTCATCCTCGCACAAATAGTATTCAACACCGTGTTTTTTCACAACTAGGAATTTAATGTCATCATAAACCAGTTGCGTGACGGTACAATAATCACCACAAGGATGCGTCACAGGTTCATATTCGTCCGGGTAGGTTGGTAAGTCTTCATGGAAAAAATCTTGAAGTTTTTGCTCAAGCAAGTCAATTAAAGAAGCCCATTCAAACGTACTAAAAGATATTTTACTTGGTCGGAAATGCTGCTTCAAAATGACTGCTGGTATAAACGATCTCGCTGGACTTATCCCACATTGAATTTCGTATCCTGACAACATATATGATGTTTGTAGTAAGTAATGTACCTCACGTTTCGCTGCATCTTCACAAGCTTGAACAATTTTATCAAGTTCTTCGGAAGGATCAGAATCATTATCATCAGACTTTGATTGAAATTTCAAAAAATTATTTAATTCTTTATCAAAATCGTTCATTTCGGTATCAGACATGTCACTATCACTATTCACTTCGATACCACTGTCTTGGCTGCACATGATTACTGAACTGAAAAACTGACAATGCTGCTCCTATTTATAGCCCCCACGAAAGACCGCGTTTTATTATCGTATGTTTCCAAACTGATAAACGTGATGCTGTTGAAGCAGATCCGACCCTGTTTGATCATGTAAATACGGCTAGCATTCGAGTATCTTTGAATGGTGAATACTATCCCAATGAATGTATACAGTTGGACTTTGCAAATAGTCACTTTTCTGAGGCCCATTTTAACTACAACGACGTTCAAGTCAGTTATGCAAACTCTACTCTGAAAAATTATCTCTTGGATTATGTTGCATTTAAAAATTGTGCTTTGTTCGTTATTGATTGTTCAAAGCAAAAGGAAACCATAAAATAGTCTACTGATGATGTGAGATTGGATATCGAAGCCGATACTGGATTCCTGGGCAACACTAAAGCCTACTGTATAATTATTCATGATTGCTTAATGGAGTACTTTCCCCTCAGCGAAGTTATTAAAAACATCTCGTAAAAAACGTTATCATCAGATCCAAAACAGACATCATGAGAATCGCACTCGTCGACATTCAAGGCTTCATCGTTGATGACTTATTTGTACCTAAAGAATTAACTATCAAAATTGGTTTCAAGACGAACCATTACATCTTTACGCCTCCGCAACCTTTTGCTACATTAAGTAATAAAGACAAAAAAACTGCATCGTATTTAGAGAAGAATTTACATGGTATTAAATACTCTTCGGGCAACGTAGAATATTCCAAGTTGAATAAAATACTTGAGAATAAGTTGTTGCTTGCTGCAGACTATGTTTATGTTCGAGGAGAACAAAAAGCAGAATTTTTACTTAAGAAATGCAAGATTTTAGGCGTTTTTCCCAACATTATTAACGTTTGCAAGTATGATGGTACGCCCTGTGCAACTGGGAACTTTGCCCCTGATATCAACCCATGTCATGTCACTGGACAATTTTCTTGCACCCAACGAAATGTGGAACGTCTACGCCAATGGCTTATAAATGTAATATTACCTATGTAATGGGTAGTTTTTTAAAATAAATTTTAATTCCTTAACGTATGATTTGGGTTTTATTAAATCGCCTTTCCTTTTTAAATATTAATTTTAATGCAAGATGATTCGCATTTGCGATTTACAATTTTTACAACAATATTTAACAATATTATTATTTTTCCAAAAAGTATAATATATAAAAGTATAAATGATGTATCATATTGGGTGATTTCATCTTTCTCGTACCATTTTGAATCGCTCTCCGTATTATCAGGAAATATAAGCTTTATCTTATAGAATTGTCTTGACTGTATTTAAATTAATCTTTATTCAGAATGCGTGGTATTTTTGCATGTGATTAGTAATCTAACATATGCATCTGTTCTAGAAATTTCAATTGCAACGAAGTTTTTAAAATTAGTTGTGTGAACATGTGTCTTTCCGGAAATTCCAATTACAAGATAATATTTTCTATCTATACAACGTGTATGAAAAATTAGGAACGTCTATGCGATTTTTCCTAAAAATTAATAGGGGTAAATTTCGAGGCTTATGTATTCGGTAAATTTATTCTCAATGAATCGAACCAATAGAAATAAAGATATAAGTTTTAGGTCCTTCTGGCTTTCGTTCTACGCGTGATTTTTCTGTTCGTCGTTCATCTATATCACGCTCTCTACATAATCACGTTTTTCCCGTTTAAATCTGACCAACAATAACAAAGATATAAGTTTTAGGCCCTTTTGGTCTGACACTGCGCATGAGTTTTTTCTTCAACGTTCATTTATATCACGTTTTCTACGTAATACCGTTTTTCTTGTTTCAATCGGACCAATAGTAGCCGAGAAACACGTTTAGGTCTTTTTGGCTTTCGTTCTGCACATTATTTTTCTCTTTAACTCTCATCTATAACACGATCTCTACATAATCACGTTTTCCCGTTTAAATCTGACCAGTAATAACCGAGAAACACGCTTAGGCCCTTCTGGATTTCGTTTTGCGCATGATTTTTCTATTCAACGTTCATCTGTACCGCGTTCTTTACATAATGCCGTTTTTCCCGTTTGAATCGAACCAGTAATTTCCGAGAAACACGCTAAGGCCCTTCTGGCTTTTCGTTCTGAACATGATTTTTTTTTTTTTTTTTTTTTTGGTTCTACGTTAATCTGTACCACGTTCTCTACATAATGCTGTTTTTCCCGTTTGAATCGGACTAGTAATGTTTGAGAAACATTAGGTCCTTTTGGCTTTGGTTCTGTACATGATTTTTCTCTTCAACGTTCATCTATACCACGTTCTCTCCATAATGGCGCTTTTCCGTTTAAAATCTGACTAACAATAAAAAAGATATGAGTTTTAGATCCTTTTGGTCCGACACTGATGATTTTTCTCTTTAACGTTCATCTATACCGCGATCTCTACATAATGCCGTTTTTTTTTTTTTTTTTTTGTTTGAATCGGACCAGTAATATCCGAGAAATACGCTAAGATCCTTCTGGCTTTACGTTCTGCGCATGATTTTTCTGTTCGACGTTAATCTATACTGAGTTATCTACATAATAGCGTTTTTCCCGTTTGAATTGGACCAATAGCCATAAAGATACACACTTAGGCCCTTTTGGCTTTGTTTTTTCGTTTACCTCGTATATTTTTCATTGTTTACGTCAACGATTGCCGCCATCTTGGATTCACGACGTTATCTAACCGCGAGCTAATGTTATCATATTTACTGATAAGCAAGACTTCGATTCTAAATAATCCAACAATCAAATTTATGCGCCGACCACGTTGTCAGCATGGTAATACAGAATTTACGGTGAGTTCTCCATGGAAAAAACACCATCTACGATGGTATTTTCCTCAAGCAATACCTGTAGCTCTTACCAACGTACAAACGGCTTTCCAAATGTGACAAAATACTTCGACATTAACGTTTGAAATGGTTACTTCCCCTAGTATAACATCTCCTGATATTACTATAACTGTTTGCAAAACTTATTATTTTAGAACAAATTGTATGGATAATGAGGAATGCTCGTTGACCCTTGACGGACGCAGTCTTGCTGGCGGAGCAAGTACCATAGCGAAAACTGCTATCGATGCTAAAACGCTCGTAAGAATAGGTTTCATCCTCCTCATCGCAGAATCAACACTTATCTTTTGGTATCGTTTTCATCGCACAATCAACACATTTAGTTTCTCCCATTGACTCACCGAAGTTGTTTTTACTTTGTTGGGTCGACATTTAAGAATAGGTTTCATCCTCCTCGTCGCAGAATCTACACTCAACTTTTAGTTTCTCTCGTTCCCTCACTGCCGTTACGTTTTGCTAGGCATACATGTAAAAATAGGTTTCATCCTTCTCATCGCTGAATTAACACTCATCTGTTAGTATCGTTCTCATTGCATAATCAACACTTTTAATTTCTCCCATTAGCTCACCGATGTTATGTTTTTACTTTGTTGGGTCTACATTTAAGAATATGTTTCATCCTCCTCGTCGCAGAATCCACACTCAACTTTTAGTTTCTCTCATTCCCTCACAGCTGCTATGTTTGTTACTTTGTTGGACATACATTTAAAAAATAGGTTTCATTCTCCACATCGTAGAATCCACACTTTCTTATTTTAGACGTCCGCTTATATATTTAACCACTAACTTTGATTTTTTAGGTAGGAGAATTTTTTCAATATTTTTCCCGTAATCTACACATAAATACCTTTTCAACGAGGTATCACATGCTCCAGGGCGGGGACGGGGGTCGCTGACCGCGGGGGCGGGGGTGCGGGGGTGCGGGGCGCCTGGCACGAACCATGCGATCCCACTATGCCTCACCAAGTCCGCGCGAATCGTTCCTCTCTCTCCAACACATTGATTTCCCATACCTATAGGTACCTCTCTCTCTAACACATTGATTTCCCTATGCTGGTAGTGGTGGCTGTATAGTATATCTACTTGCTTTCTTGCCTTAAATCGTTTTCTGTTTCTTGGTTTGCAGTGATCTTAAAAGATTTGTAAGTTTTTGAATCTGGATTTAGTTCTTCATATGTAATGTCAGTGCATTCAAGTGTATGTCTAAGGTATTTTTGTATTTCTAAAGCATTAGCACAGCTTATACAATACAGATCCACAACTCCGTGTCGGCGTCTTTGATCTGGCGGTCGAGAACCAAGCAAGACGGAATGGTGCTATCTCTGTTAGATTCGAGGGAAAAGTCGGGCCCGGATTAAACAATTTTTTTATTATTGAAAAAATTGAAAACCTTGGCGTAATAAGGTTGGTTACATGCCATATTAAGTAAGTTTTGGGAAATTAAATTTTTAATTTGTTTTAAATCTGTCAAATATAATTAAAAAATTATTTAAATATAAATATTACGAAAAATAGCACATCTTTCGGATTGGAGGTAAAATAATTTGTATGTGGCTAGTAAAATCCTCGTTAACAATTGTTTTGAGTTAAAACAGTCACTTCACGACAAATTGTGACTTGGATCCTTTTAACACTAAGGGCTTCAATTGTTAAAGAATTTTGTCACGCTCGTGGATGCAAATCAAGTGGTACCCCGTGTGTCTCGCAAGTGTTACTCTTCGCGCAAAGGGTTTATACCTAGATAAACGAATGCTTCGACTGAGGTCTGGGAACTCTATGGTATTTTGGAATTATAAAGAATTTGTGCTTTTATTTTAACAATATTGGTTATATTTAGATGTATTCTTATTAATTGAAATACAGATTTGTAGAAGTAATACTTGGACAGTTTTTATTAATATAATATATTCATTTTTTATCTGACCATACCGAAGTAGGGAATTTTAAAACTTTATAGTAATGTGAAATTTGAATTACAATATTACACGAAATTACATAATTAGTACTTATTTTAGGTAGGTACTAAATTTGTACTTGGAGAAAGTAATATCGATTTTTACAAGAAAACTTGAAAAGTAAATTAATTTAGTTCCTATTTCTGATGTAAAACTTAAACCACGAAAACAAATAAATAGTAGTTTGTTCAACAAGGGTAGATATGATAGGCATATCACACAAAGACGAAGTTTGAGCACGACGTCGTAGGCGGAGTACTCAATCGTCTGATTGTGATATGAACAATCCACTCGATATGGTCAGTATATTTTTTTACGACCCACTAACGAAAATCTACAAATTTAAAAAATTATTTTAGGTTATTTAGACAAAATAACTAATTTTAAAATAATTTACGAAGTTGACTAATTTATAAAATAAAATAAACATGAAAAATTAATTAGTCCTCTGCCTAGATTCGATCCCGGGCTTTTCACGTGGAAGGCAGATGCTCTGTCCTCATCTTCACCGAAACTTTCAGGACTTTAGTTTTAATACTCGTAATTAAATTAGTATCATGTAGTTTGATTAAAATTTATTTTTTTTTTAAATGTGGACACAAAAAAAACAAAAATGCTATTATTTATCGAGTCTACACAAAAATTTTAATGTATATTTAATATCAATAACTAAAATATATATTGACAATTCGTTTAACAGAATTGTCACTTATTTAAAAAAAATTAAATAATAGGAGTTGGGTGACCAAAATATGAACTGTGATTTGTAGATTTAATTTTGTTAAAGTTTCTCACTACCTAAAATGGATATGAAATATATTCGAAGTTGAACGCAATAGCTTACTTTTTCGTTTTGTAGTATGTGCGTAGATTGGCTAATATCCATGCACAGATTACAAAACGAAAAAGTATGCTACTGCCTTCAATTGAACGAATATATTTCATATCCATTCTAGGTAGTGAGAACACTGCAAAAAAAAATAAATTCGCCAATCACCGTTCATGTTTTGATCAACCGACTGCTATTATTTTTAAAATTTTAAATAAATGACAATTCTGTCAAACTAATTGTCAGTATATTTTTTAGTTATTGAGATTAAACATACATTAAAATAGGTTATTCTTTTGGAAAACGTTAGCATGGATGACTAAAGGGTATTGGGTTAATTAATTCTAAAAGTGTGGTACAAATGTTATTTTTTGTAGCCAATTCTTCAAGATTATTTTGAAATATCTTTTCAATATTGAATATTAGTTCTACAAATTCATCATTTGACAGTAGCATATTTCCAAATGTATCTGAATTGGCGTTATCATGTGCCTTTAAAAAGCAATAAAAATAAAAATCATCTAATTTAACGTGATCTTTGTTATATTTAAGACAGGTATCACAGGAGTGGATCCGCAAGGCTTTTATTAAAAGGTAACCACACACATACCTGATAAAATTTTTCTGTAGCAATAATTTACATTTGATTCTCGTAAGTTTACCATTTCATTTTTAAGTTGTTTTATTTCCTTTTCCAATTTTGTAATTATTTAAAATTTATTCTTATTTTGATCTTTTTCTTCTTCTAACTTTTTACATATATGATCAGTTTCTTGTTTAATTTCTAAAACAGCTGCAGTTACACATTCTTTGATGTAATCTTTAAGTTCTGTTGATTCCAAGATGGAATTAGATTCTATATTAATAGACGATCGTCTAGGTGTTTCTTTTTCTGCGTATAGGTGACATAAATATTTATTTCCATCTTGTAATTTATGTTCTTTTGCGTAATTATTTATCTCTTCAATTGATAAATTTGCGCAATCTCTGTGTAGCCACTTTGAACATTTCTTACATTGTATGCTATTTTGTGACTTTGTAATGTTTAAACATTTATTGCAATTTACAGTCATTTTATTAGATTAAAATAAAGTATAGTTATTGTAAAAACAATAGCCACTACCATGAATCACTGAAATATTCTATATTATATGAGAAATTTCAGTAAATAATTTTGTTGATTCAATTGGTACTTTTACCAAAAACTTATAGTATATAATTGATTCGGTCTTTATAGATTAATATTTTTATTAATACATTGTTTAAATCAATAACAATTTTACTATTTTAATCATATTGTTTCATAATTTAAGTAACTCGATATTTTTTAGAATAAAATCAGTCATATTAATTATGACAATTAAAAGTATCTAACTTTGAGTGCAACGGTCTCGAAACCCAATCACTTTGTAAGTTCCCAATAATAGTAGGTACGTGATTTATAAAGCGTCCTGAAGAAAATTCTTCAAAAAAGTATTTGGCATTATGAGTCATCAATTATCATAGCCACTTTTTAGTGCGAGGAAGTATTTCCTGTCTAACTTTCTACACTATACATATAATTAAGGAGAAATTCAAGCATGTACTGAGGAATCTAACAAAAATAAGTTCTTATGTTACACAAACAAGAAGCAGATACATTGTGATTTTATATGCATATTAACTTTAATTAGGTACCAATACAGCATGAATAAAGTTTTCCTTTTTCATGCAGATATAAAAGTTCATTAGCCCCGGACATATTTAACTTCAGTGCATCTAATATGATTCCAGGACCGCATTTAGCAAATATTTCAATCTTATTAAACGAATTAAATTACATACAGTATTATTTGTGAATTAATTCGATTTTTCATCATTTTTAAGACAACCAAAACAGAGTCAATAAAGTGATTTTTATATCACTTTTTCATGGCATATTTTTCGTTTTTATTTAACAATTTTTCTCGGAATAAGCGTGTTTGAATACATAAGCATGAGGTTCTAATACTGGCAGTTATGGGATTTTTGTGTAACCTATACCTTCTTAACATATAAGTGTCAATCCAAATATTTAAAAGATTGATTGACTTGCCTGGTAAGAAAGACGTACTTTCATCAGTGGCGATCATGCGAGAATGTCACAAATTTTTTTTAGGATAATCTTTCCCGCTGATTTTTTTAACAAAATAACTTCCGCAACGCAATCACCCCCAAAAACCTTTCACACTTATTTACAAACACCATGTATGTGGCGCTTCTACTTCGTACTATACATAATGTATTTGTGCTATCCTTTAATTTCTTGGATCCTAATCAATTCGATTTCATACTTTCAAGACTTGATAAAAATAGGGAGCCCTTTCACTACTATCATTTTCCATATTAAACTTATTAATTTATATTTAGGCATGCATTTTGTCTTAAATCCGCACCTGAAAGAAATTGGCGTGTCTCTTAACGAAGGCAAGGCTATATAATCTTTAAAACATTACCGGATTATTTTATAATCATAATGTCGGAAAATGCAAGAGTTGATATTGAATTGGATATTATTTTGACAAGGGATTTTACAAGTGTGTTTAGATCGGGGTATATTCAAGTTAAAGGTGTAACGTTACCAGAAAGATTTCAAGATTTTCTAAATGATATCTCTAATTGGAGTGTAGACGAAAACGATGTGTGGATTTGTACTTTTCCAAAAACTGGTAAAGAGTTTCAATTATTTATATTTACTCATTAGTAAATAAACAAATTCTAGTTACAAATATTAGTTAGAAATACTAGTTACTTACAAATTTTAGTCATAAATTCTAGTTACAAATTCTAGCTACAAAGTCTAGATACAAAGTCTAGTTACAAATTCTAGTAACAAATTCTAGTTACAAATTCTAGCAACAATTTCTTCAGAGAGGATGTAAATGTTGCTCCACCCGCTCCTAATAAGTGGTATTTAGATCACCTTTGTTATTTTTAATTTATTTATTTATTTACTTTAGTAAACATTATACTTCTTTAATTTGTAAAAAGTGTTTCCTTAGTAATAAACAATAAAATTAAATACGAAGATTATCGAAAATGTAACATCCTGTAATGTATTTAATACCATTTCTGTAAAAATAAAAAATGATCTGAAACTGTTTGCATAGACATAAATATAATGAAAATATCTTTCAAATGAGATATCACATGACTCTATTTTTTATTAGAAAATTTAAAAATAGTAACGCCCTCTATCTTTACCTCTCAAGTAAAGTGCAACTGGTTAAAACAAATATATCATATTATATCTCTAATTTTACCACGTTTTTGTTTCATGACTCTTAGGGTGGTCCATCGATTCATATGAAAAAATTTGTTATAGTATTTGATTCGGGGTCCCTTCAATAGACGAAAATTTCTGACAGAATGTAATTTCCCTAAAAGAATAGCAAATGTGCCGACTAAGAAAGACATCAATTTATAAAGATAATAAGTTTTAAGATTACCATACAATTATTATTTATTTATTTCTTGTTTATTATATGCAATAACATACAGGGTATTCCATCTCAGACGAGTCACCCTGTATATTTCTTATCCCATAGTAATTGGAAAAACTTTTCCAATTACTATGGG
>OV651830.1:18238312-18289326 GCA_927349885.1 Psylliodes chrysocephalus
CGTTTCACCAATTAGTGATTTACCAATTTCGTCACGTTATATTCGTGTATTCTTAAAATATACAGGGTGTTAAAAAAACTGTCAAAAAATAAAACGGGGGGTAGTATGGGCCAAAATATGCAGAAAAGTCTTAATAAACATATGTCCGCAAATGAATGGTTTCAGAGATACGGAGTGTTTTGTGTTTTGTATCATTTTTTGATTATCTTTTTTCATTCTCAAAAACTTGCTTTTCTTGTCGGAGTCTACCGATGTTTTTTCATAGATACTATTTGCAGTTATTATTTTGTTGTGGGTGAATAATTTTATAAATTTTCGTTATGCCTGTTTACACTATATTGAATTAGCTGACATGCATTTTATGTACGGTCGTGCAAATGGCAATGCGAGGGAAGCGCTACGTCAGTATATCGACGCTTTCCCTAATCGCCACATCCCTTCAGTTCGTGTGTTTGGAAGATTGCACCAAAGATTGCGTGATACAGGTAAATTTGGGGAAACAGTCACATGATTCCGGGAGACCAAGGTCGGTGTCCACCCCTGAGGCAGAAGAAGCAATTTTAGCACGAGTAGAAGAGAATCCAGAAACTAGTGTGCAAAGAATATCAGCGGAGGTAGGAATTGGGGCTCCTCTGGTTTGGAGAATCCTCCACGAGCAGCAGCTTTACCCGTACCATCTTCAACGAGTGCAAGCTCTGAATGCACCTGATTATCAAGCACGTTTGGAGTTTTGTCGATGGTTTCTGAGAAATGATGCTGAGGATCCCAATTTTATTGCACTAATTCTTTTTACTGATGAGGCAGGGTTTACACGAAATGGAGTTTTTAATTTCCATAATTTGCATGTGTGGGCCGACGAAAATCCCCATAGTATCGTGGAATCCAGGCATCAAGTTCGTTTTTCATTAAACATTTGGATGGGTATTTATGGCGACTGGTTACTAGGTCCGATTGTACTACCTAACCGATTAACGGGAGCTGACTACTTAAACTTTTTGCAGAACACATTGGGTGATCTTTTAGATGACATTCCTTTAATACAAAGAAATCAAATGTGGTTCCAGCATTTTTCAGTTGCCGTAAGAGAACATTTAGACGGATCCTTTGGTCGAAGATGGATAGGAAGGGGCGGACCTGTACCATGGCCTGCAAGATCGCCTGATTTAAATCCGCTTGACTTTTTTCTTTGGGGACACTTAAAAAATTTAGTGTACGCCACTCCTGTGAATAACCTCGAAGACCTGCAGCCACGAATAGAGCAGGGATGTCATCGAATCCTAGCCAATGAGGGTGTTTTGGAAAGAGTCCGACAGTCCTTTCGGAGAAGATGTTGTAGCTGCATTGAAATGGAGGGAGGGCACTTTGAACATCTCATTTAACTTTATGTTGTTATTGATTGTTTATAAATATCATTGTTTTTTTATAATAATAAAAAATTGTTATAAACACAAAATGGTCTGTATCTCCGAAACCGTTAATTTGCGGTCATATATTTATTAAGACTTTTCTGCTTATTTTGGGTCATACTATTCACCATTTCATTTTGTGACACTTTTTTTTAACACCCTGTATAATTTGATTCATTCTTTATCAGTCTTCTTCAACTATTTTTTTAGTTCAAAGAGAATGTTGAGTTGCTCTACGTCCCATTTTTAATTGAACATACTGTATATATCACTATCTTTTTGTTCTTATCATATAATTGGGATTTTATTAATATACAATTAACTTTCTACATCCTTCAGTTATTTTATATTATTTCTTTCGGTTATAAATATTATGACTGTTAAACTTTCCGCGATGTTATGTTAATTCTATCTTAACGTTTCATTTATCTATTTCCTTATGAATCAAATCTCGGAAATCATATTCCATTTCTCAGTATGTAATAAAACGACCGAGAAACGATTCTCTTACCGACACATCCAACAATCAATTTTATCCCATTACAATTTAAATATAACATTTATATGTAGCTATGTAGATAATGGACTATCTGGTATTCAGAACAATAACTGCGTTATTGTTTAAAAAGAATAATAAAATTATTGTTAATAGTTTGAATGGAGAGTGCCTTGGGCTTGCAGTGTATATATCATTATTCAATGAGAGTTAGATTATGGTATAATATACGTATATACAGACGGAAGCAAGGAAATTTTATTTAGAATTTATTACTTTTGTGTTTCTTAAAAAATTGTAATCATTATATTTTCTAATATACATTTATGTTTTTGTGATTATTTTAATTTTTCTTCTTTTATTTAATTTTTAAAATGCTTTTCTTGTTACTACCAAAAATAATAAAAATGAGAAGAAAATTTGGCTATTTATCTTTAGAGTTAAAGATGCTGTTACTGATCAGACAATAAAGAAATATATAGCTACAAAATCAAATCAAACTGAAGCAAGATAATAATTGTTTCCTTGTTGGTGTAGATCCAACAATAAAAGAAGTAGTGTACATGAATTCATTTTGGCCAAAAAATGTATGCTTCTCAAGATTTGACTTTAGGAAGGGTCAACATTTCCTCGACAATCCCGATGGTTACAGAAAAACTGGATCTGGGTCGTTTTTAATAGCAGACATGAAATAAGTACTGAAGACTATGTGCCTTCTAAAGTTCTCAATATTACTGAGTCATTCAGGGGTTCAGCGGGGACTATGTCCATCTTTCATTGGAATGTTCAATGTATACGAAACAAATTCTTAGAAATCGAAAGGTTTAGTATAAAAAACATATCTATTAAGATAATCTGTATCACTGAGCACTGGTTAAACAATCATGAAAAAGATTGACATAATTTAATGAATTATAGAATGGCTAGCAGTTTTTGTCGAAGCATGTATAAAAATGGAGGTTCATGTATATATGTGCATAAATCTCTAGAATTTTTAAATTCTTAATACATTTTCTTTACTTATACGTACGCGATATATAACTGCAAAATATTAAATATGAAATTCGTGATAATGTTCGAGGCACATAGCCCCGTTTTAAATAGTACGATAGTCGTTTTTGAGCAGTCAGTAGTTTGCAAGAGATCCGTTATAAGTTAACGACTAACGTGTGTGACAAATTACACGCTATGGTCGCTATTAATTTATTTAGTAACTGTAAAATTACATATGAAAAACCTGTTATTTCAAAATTCGGTTATTTGGTCAGTCAGTTGTTTTTTTTTACTTTACTTAATTTAATTGTTGCCATCCATAATAGTTTGTGTTACAAAGATGAAAAATTGATTTTTCGGGAAAAAACTACGACTAAGAGAACTCGTTTTCAACCCCATTAAAATAGGTCCAACTTGAACTAGACCTCAAATGGAACCTACCTAACAAATTTTAATAAAATATTTTTTTAGTTATCATAACAAAAACGGAATCAAACTAAAGAATGATCTAAAATGCTCTCACAAACCAGTGGTGCATCAAGAGTATTTGGGGTAGTTATAATATTTAAGACTTTATATTTGATAATAATACATTTTAGTACCTACAAAAAGAAAGGTTTAAAAATTCTTTAGGGGGATTATTACCCCCGTATATTCGCCCCTGCCACAAATTAGTCATACAAAGCTGGCAAATAAATTACTTTCTGCTACACTGAAGGAAACATATTGTAAATTTGACGCTAAATTGGTGGTTCCCACCATATCGAGACTGAGGCCACGAAGGGCAAACTTTAGACTTATTAAAAACTAGAAAGAAGATAATATCGAAAGGAATGAGAACTATTAAGACTTGAATTTTCAGGTTACTAAGGCTGAATCACGTAGAAAATATTCACATTGACAGTTCTGGTTTTTCTGAACAATTCCATGTCGCGTTTTGATTAAAAAAAATATTTGGCCCATTTTCCTGTTAAGACTGTCCGTGTAAAAATAGTTGGTCCTTTTAAGCCTTACGCCTCACTTATGTGCCTTCATCACTTACGTCTGACGATGGGATATTTAAGAATATACAATTTTATTTATCTTTATCAAAAGGATATAGATGTACAAGATTTGAATCGGTGGTTTGCCCCTCGATTCTAAATACAACAATTTTTCAAATGTCGACTACCAATTTATTAACAACAGAGAGCAGAAGGGGCTGTAAATTCACTAAATCCTCACCTGTCATTATGGCATCTTAATATTATATTATAATCAATCATTTTTGGAAAAAACAGTTTACCTTATTGAAAAAAGTTCCATATTACCACACAAAACAAACGGAACACTCCAAAACTTTTTACACTACAATTTCCAACATTTTCACAAGCTGTTTTTCGAGAATAAACACAGAAAATACCGCGCGTGTAATGCGGGGCATACCAAGATCCGTGAGATTTCGTTCGATAAGAGTCCCGGAACATAAACAGTAGAAGATAACTGAATACCGGCTTTGCTTTACCGCAGGAAGGCCATCTTCGACTTAACACACACCGCAAGAATCGCTGCCCGTGTTGACTACAGTCAGCTGAGATGGCAGGAATACGAGGTCACGGTGTTGCCAGATTGTGCGTGTCAGAGGATTTCTGAAGAAATCTAACTTAAAATGTTTATATTATGTAATATGTAATTTTCAAGTGTATAAAAGTACTAATTTCAAGTCCAAATAGTGTTGTCGAAAATATATACACAAAACTATGACTATTATGAATTAATTAGATAAGTAACTTATTTATTAGGCTATATTGAATATAGTTCAGAAAATAAACCGTCTAAATTGGGCAAAATACAAGGAAAGTTGGACTTTGGGTAACTGTAAAAAAATTTATATTCAATAATGAGTCTATGTTTGACGTTTCTGTGAGAAATATAGGAAACAAGTGATTCTAAGTAAAAAAAAATCTTTTATAAAGATTGTCTCAAAAGAACAGTCAAATTTTCAAAAGAAGAAATGATATGGAGTTGTATGTCTGCTAGAGATTAGGACAGTGGTCGCCAACCTCTCAATGTGTTGAGCTACTTTGTTAACTTTGGAATAAACAGCGAGCTACCCACATGGAAGCCACGTAACGCAACGTAAATGAAATAATCCACAGTTAATTTATCATATTATGCATTTATTTTACTATTTAACTGGTAATACATAATACATAGGTACTAATAATAAACTAATAACAAAATAACTAATATTACTAGTACGTACTTGTTCATAGCTACATTCCTACCTACCAAACGAAGGAAAAATAAACACAAACTTTTATCCAGCCACAACGGCATGTCACGTAAGATTTAAAAATAGTTAATAATAACAACAAAAAAGTAACGCACTATCATGAACATAAACATTGAAAAATAAAAAAGCACGTTCAATGGGAAGGCTGACACTCAGTTTCATCGATAATTTTTTTAATGTTTGCAGTATAATTTGATACAGCCATTCGAATACAATTATCCAAATGTTCATCTGTAAGTCGATTGCGATATTTGTTCTTAATAAACTTCATATTAGAAAAAGAAGATTCACACAAATAGGTTAAACTGAATAATGCTTTCACTTTCAAGGCAACACGGCATAGAACTGAATATTTGTCTTTACTTACAATAGGCCAGATACATTTGGTACTTGAGACTAACGATTTTAAGGCTAAATCATTTTGAAACTCAATTGCTTCCATTTCTGTTGCAGCAATGTCTTCGCCAAAGTTCTGCATAACACAAGTTACAAACTGTTGGATATCAATTTCCATAAAGGGTGAAACAACAAACTGCGCTACTAAAGCCATTTCGTTGAAATCCTTAAAACGATTTTTGAAGTTATTCTTCAGGGTAGAAACTATTTCTACATGATATTTGCTGTCATAGGGTTCTAATGGATTTTGAGATATTTTTTCTGAAAGAATAGGAAAATGCTTGGCATCGCTGTTAATTAGGTTTTGTTCCCAAAACTCCAGCTTTTTGATAAATGCTTTTATATCAGAAATCATTTCCGCTAGTTCTTTGTCTCTCCCCTGAAGCTGCAAATTAAGTTCGTTTAATTTCTCTGTAATGTCCACGAGAAAACCAAAATCTCTAAGCCAGATTGAATTTTCTAGTTCCGGAGTCGGTTCACCGCGTTGTTTGAAAAATTGAACTATGCCAGATAGGACATCATTAAAACGTTTCATCACCCGTCCTCTACTTAACCATCGGACTTCAGAGTGAAGGAGTAGGTCCCCGTATTGACAGTCAACTTCATTGGCCAAGGTTTTGAATAATCTTCTTTGTAACGCTTGAGCTCTAATCTTTTTCACAATTTTTACCACCAGTTTCATAACGTTGTTTAGTTTCAGGAAATTTCCACATAATGCTTGCTGATGGATAATGCAGTGGTAACAGAGAAATTGCGGAAAAGTTTCATCTTTACGACATAACGTCTCCAGACCCTTATCACAACCCACCATAGCTGGAGCGCCATCGGTTGTCAAGCCTACCATTTTCGATATTGGAATTTTCTCGGCAGAAATAATATTTTTTAAATGAGAAAACAACTCCTGTCCAGTACTGTGTCCTTTCAGTGGAATAAACTTCAAAAGATCTTCTTTAATCGTAAAATCACTAAAAACCATCCTGACGAACACGGCCATCTGGGCAGTGTCAACGACATCTGTTGATTCATCCAGTTGAAGTGAAAAATAAACACAGTTATCTAAGTCAGTTCTTAACTGTAAAAAAATATCATTGCTCATTACTTCTACACCTCTCATCACTGTATTAGCAGAAAGTTGCATAGATTTTATAGCTGAAACTATCTCGTCTTTATTTCTAAAGTTAGCAAATAACGAATCAGCAGCTTCTAAAAACGCCTGTTTTATCATTTCCCCGTCTTCATAAGGTTTCTTTTTTTATGCAATTATCTGGGACACACGGTACGATGCTTCAGTTGCAGCCTTATTTTTGTCGACTGTTCTTAAAAATATTGATTGTTGTCCAATTAACTGCTTTTTTAACTGTTTCAGTTTCTCCTTTCTGGCGGCAGAATGTAGTGGGAATGATTTTTCAAAATTAGAATGTACAGTTTTATGATGTCTCTCAATATTTCCTTTTTTAGCAACGGAGACCGAAGTATTACATAACAAACACACATTTTTATCTTTAACTTCTGTAAAAAAGTATTGTACTTCTCATTCCGAATGAAAGTGGTATGTCTTTACCTTCTTACAACTGCTTGCCATAATATTATTTTTTGTTGTTCTCTACTAACCCAACCGCTGGACGTTGGTTACGCGTTCAGTTTTAAACTAGGCGCAATGTCGCCGCGCCGTGCGTATTTATCCCGTTCAAAGCAATCCTAATCGTTCTCGAACACTAACGCGCTGGTCCGGCTGATCGGTTCTAGCCCATTCTAGCTTGATGGCGTCAGCGGCAGATCGCTGTTTATGTTTAATATTATGACAATTAGATTTTTTTGTGGAATTTTCGGAAGCTTCTCTGATTTTTGCAGTTTGTATTTTTTAAATTAAAATCATTGTGAGAGCTACCAGAATTGCCTCCGCGAGCTACCGGTAGCTCGCGATCGACAAATTGGCGACCACTGTGCTATAGATTAGGAGAACTATAGTTTATTGACACTGCAGATTTGTGGCAAATTTTAAATTTTAATTTCAATGTTTTAACACCCTGTATTTCGGTAACTAAGCCTTGATATAAGTGTCCATGTTCCTATATCAAAATTCATCAATTAACGTTTAACGAGAGCTCTCTGGGGTACAGCGTTGTCGGTCGAATATACAAACACCCTGTATATACTTTCAAGAAAGCAATATTTTTAATATTCGTCCAAATTTAAAAATGTTTGTACCCAAAATGCTTTTGATCAAATTTTTAAAAATGTCCTTCCGCCCCATGTTACGTCAACTTGAAAATGTCAGGATAAATCAAGCTCTGTAAGGGGACGACGCCTATTGATTTTGAAAAAAATCTGAATAAAAGGGAGGTTAAAGGGGGGTTGAAATATTAATAAACTCCTATCTCAAAAACGAAAAATGACATCATCTTGACATTTTTAGCAAAAAACAAGCTTTATAAGGGGACGAAGCCTATTAAGTTAAGGGGCTTTGAAATAAAAAAAAAAATAATCATAAATCAAAAACGAAAAGTGATATCAACATGAAATATTTAGCAAAAATCAAGCTCTATAAGGGGATACATAAAATCTGAATAAAATAGGGGATAAAAGATTGAAAAAAATCCTACACTCAGAAACAAAAAATGATACCTATCAAATTGAAATCTTTAGAAAAAAGTCAAGCTTTACAACGGGATGAAGCATATTGATTCTCAAAAAAATTTGATTGAGAATGCGTCTGTTAATCTGTAAAAATTATAATATATAATATAGAATGCCAAGTATTCATTCTAGTTTCTATTTTAAATAAATATTTACTAATTTTTAGGTAAATTAATACAATAATCATTTAATAATCTCTGTATACACATTTAACGATTATTGAAGGATATTTGCAATTATATTTGTCCTTGCCAACTGCAAATTACGTATAAAAATAAATATAAATATATAAGTAATCGGAAGTAAAATCCCTATTGTTAACGAGATGTTATATAAGAATAATTTATTTAGAATTAAAAAAAATCCAAGGTTGTTTTCATAAATTTGAAAATTAACTACCCGAGAACTAAGAATAAAAGTCAATTTTTTATATTAAAATAGACATATATAGTCGTGGAAATATAATATAAATAATTAGAAGTAACAAATTTACCTTTAAAATGTAAAATTTTTCTAAAGTAGGCCATGATTGAATCCAAAGTGTCATTTAAAGAAAAGAAGAAGTTCTTGGTATACTTTAGTAATTTTAGAAGACGATGAATACAAGATAAGTCTCCGTAAAATGGTTCAATTAAAATATATTTGGTTTATTTAGTATGCCATAACACAATATTGCTAAAATGTTTACACCTTGTAGGATAAAGACACAATAATACTATTATTGGATAGCTTAAACCTTAAACTACAAAAAAGGTACTCTTGGTCAATGTCGATAAAATGACTTGTTTTCGTTTTAAATGATTTTTTGCATTGGTTGTCTCTGATAAAAAATCTTTTTTGTTGCTATGGTTTTTTTAATGGTTTTTATTGAATAATTTTGTATGTCGGTTTAATATGAGGGCCTTCTAATCGTTTGCAATCCCTAGCTCTAAGAATTGAAGATTGTTGGACCCTTCACAATACCCCAACCTTATTCATTATTTCATAATAAAAGTTTTAAAATATCCTTACAAAGAGAAATCCAAGGGATTTAGGTTAGGCGATCGGAGAGGCCAAGGCACTGGTTCTCTTCCAATCCAATCGATTTCCGAAGTTCCTGTATTCTCGACCTACCCGATTAAAATGTGGTGGGACCCTATCATGCATGAACCACATATCACGTGGTATTGCCAAAGGTACATTTTTTAAAAGTTCTTGACAATTATTTTGAAGAAATTCCAAATGAAGTTCTCTAGTTAACTTTCTTGGCAATAAAAATGGCCCAATTAGATGTTGTCCGGTGATTTCGATATAAAAAATATTAGCATTATTGTGTTGAAGCTAGTCCGTCCCTGGCAAATTAAATAAGCCAAATATGATGTGTTTATAGTCTATTTTTATGTGTGAGAGAGTATTAAAATAATAAAGCGTTCGTAACCCATAGGCGTACCACTTCTTTTAGTAGACCGTTAAAATATTTTTTGAAGTTATTCCTCGAGTATACACTTATATTTTCACCTAATTAACCTGCTTATAACTTCTAAACAGATGAAGGTAAAAAAGTGCAATTTTTTCTAAAATGTTTTATTTTTCCACAAGGTATGTTAAGAACATTGTGTCAAACGGGTTATGTAGGCATAAGGGTCTAAACTTCGACTTTTAAACAACGTTACGTTCATAAATAATAATTTTAATATAAAAACTACTTCTTACCTACAAATCCAAATCAGAATCGAAATTAGAAGATGAACTGTCGCAACCAATATTTACAATGAGTGGCTCGATCATTTCATCAGTAATATTGTCCAACTTCCACATTTTCTCTTCTTCTTTAATCGTATGATTTACTGCCTTTTCCCAGTTTTCAGGCTTCACATTATTTACAGCCTCCAAAAACAACTGTTTAACATCACTCATTTTAAAAGAATTATTTTTTCTTGAAACTTCTCCCTTTAACTGTGCTCATATCAGTTCAATCGGGTTTACTTCGCAATGATATGGTGGTGATCTAACCACCGTCATCCCACGATTTTTTGCAATTTCATCAATTTCATATTTTTTGAATTTCTCTTTATGAAGGGAACACAAATAATACAGTTCTTTTCTCGCAGAACCGGGATGGAAATTAATATTCTTTGAATTTAGCCAATTCTGTAAATCTTTTTTAACCACTTGGTTGTGGGCATTTTTTCTATAAGTCTCGAGTGATAACTTGCATTATCCATTACTATTATACAGTTCTGAGGAAGAAGATCTATAATTTGTTCGAACCACTCTTTAAAGACATCAGCATTAATGTCCTTATGGTAGTCATCGATACGAGTAGATTCAAAAGTCAATAAACCACCTTTAACAAAACCGTTTGAACTGCCGATATGTACTATTATTAGTCTGCGCCCCTTTCCTGATGGTGGATTTAAACCAGTAGATAAATTATTTAAAAAAGCCTATCTTCGACTTGTAACAGTTTCATCTTGCCAAAATTTATTTGGTTTATGTCCATCGTTGATCCATGTTTCATCTAAATAAAATATATTTCTTCTTTGGTTTCTCATTTCTTTTATAGTCCTTAGGTAATTTCTTCTCCATACTACAATATCGCTTCTTTCTATTAAAATAGACTTTCTGGAATGCTTTTTCCATAGAAAACCTATTTCTTTTAAAAGTTTCCATAGTGTGCTTCGACTCATTTCAGGGTAATCCTTATCATCTCGAACCGTGGCAAGAACTTTGTCTACTGTCGGAAATTCTTTTCTAAAGAAGAACGCATGCACTTTCCTTCGAAGTCTTTCTTTCAAAAGATTTTCTAATTGAAATTTTGGTTTTCCTGTAGCTTTACGTGCTGTTTGAAACTCGCCACATTTCTCTTCTTTAACAACTCTGTAAATCGTAGATTTCCCAATACCAAGCGTACTACTAACTAATTCCACTGTGTCATCAACACTTTTACATAAATGTTTGTCTGTAAATGATTTAAAACAATTAAATATTAATGTTTTTTCATTAACTGTTAAAGGACCGATTTTTTGTCGTTTACGCGGCCCTTCCAAATTTTCCATGATCACACTAGAATTCACACTGCACCTTGCAAGTTGCAACTAAACGACATTTAGTAAACTGTCAAGAATCGCATTTTCGGTGAAATTTGTTGGGAAGGTATTTATCTACTTATAATTCGATTACTGTAAGAAATTCTTGGAATTAAAATAAAACAAAATTGGCAAATAGGTACTTATTGAAAATAATCTTGAGATACGGCTATGTAATCTTTAATACACAGGGCTTTTGGCCTGTCCAAACCTTTTTCTATTGTTCTGTACAGCTTATGTTTATAAAGGACCAATAGAAGACCCAAAACTTGTAATAGCTCAGGTACATTTATTACAATTTTAGGAAATATTTAGATTATTCTGTAAAAATATTTAAAATGGCCGTACTAAGTTTTGCATTAGAAATGCTGTTTTATTACTCTCTCATATACAAAAAATAGACTATAAACAAGTCCATTTTACGGATACTTATCTCTTAAATTATACCAAAGACTGAAAATTATGTAAAAAAAAAGATTTTCAGGGGTATTCCATTATGGGATCATATATCTGAAAAGGGGGATCGTTTGGAAAAAAAATTATAGGAATTAATGTTATTTTCATGCACACCCCTGTATAGTTAAAAAATCTTATTTCATGATAACAAAGAATACCTCACCATAATTATAATTTTCTGTTCTATATACATAGAACGTAGAGGTGTATTGATTAATAAGTGGTTTTCTTTTTTATTCGAGTAGGCTGGCAACAAACAATCGAACAGCAGCAGAGGCCAAACAAACGAAAGCCAGCGAGCGAACGCCTTAAGGCCAATTTGTGATATAATTCTCGCATTCCTACGAAGCAATTTTCATAACATAACATACATATATAGAGGCAATCTTAATGAGCGTGTTTTAACACTTCGACTGCCTGTAACGAACAGGAAAATCGTGATCTCAAAATTTATAGACTTATATTCCCTAATTTGACTACAAAAAGTGGCGTGTCGTGTTTTTCGCTTGCTATTTGTAGGGTACGGGGGAGGGGATGAACAGCTTGTAGGCGTGGCCCATTGAGTCTTCGAAGGAGTTCGAGGTTACTCAACAAACAAGAAATAGTAAAAAAGGCGAAACTTATAAACCCGTTGGTCAAGGCAGATATGGTTTGTGATAAGCTCTCGAACCTAGAGAAGGATGTGGTGTCTGGACCATGCTAACATTACTAAATCTGGAGAAGTTGTAACCAATTAACGACTTGGTACTTTGGAGTTTGGACAAATCCAGCTACTAAAACAGTTAAAATATTTTTTGAAGTTACTCCTCGAGTAAACACTTATATTTTCACCTAATTAACCTGCTTATAACTTCTAAACAGCTGAAGGTAAAAAAGTGCAATTTTTTCTAAAATGTTTTATTTTTCCACAAGGTATGTTAAGAACATTGTGTCAAACGGGTTATGTAGGTATAAGAGTTTAAACTTTGACTTTTAAACAACGTTACTTTCATAAATAATAATTTTAATATAAAAACTACTTACCTACAAATCCAAATCAGAATCGAAATCAGAAGATGAACTGTCGCAACCAATATTTACAATGAGTGGCTCGTTCATTTCATCAGTAATATTGTCCAACTTCCACATTTTCTCTTCTTCTTTAATCGTATGATTTACTGCCTTTTCCCAGTTTTCAGGATTCACATTATTTACAGCCTCCAAAAAAAACTTTTTAACATCACTCTTTTTAAAAGAATTATTTTTCTTGAAACTTCTCCCTTTATCTGTGCCCATATCAGTTCAATCGGTTTTACTTCGCAATGATATGGTGGTGATCTAATCACCGTCATCCCACGATTTTTTGCAATTTCATCAATTTCATATTTTTTGAATTTCTCTTTATGAAGAGAACACAAATGTTACAGTTCTTTTCTCACAGAACCGGGATGGAACTTAATATTTTTTGAATTTAGCCAATTCTGTAAATCTTTTTTTAACCACTTGGTTGTGGGCATTTTTTCTATAAGTCTCGAGTGATAACTTGCATTATCCATTACTATTATACAGTTCTGAGGAAGAAGATCTATAATTTGTTCGAACCACTCTTTAAATACATCAGCATTCATGTCTTCATGGTAGTCACCGGTACGAGTAGATTCAAAAGTCAATAAACCACCTTTAACAAAACCGTTTGAACTACCGATGTGTACCTACTATTATTAGTCTGCGCCCCTTTCCTGATGGTGGATTTAAATCAGTAGATAAATTATTTAAAAAAGCCTGTCTTCGACTTGTAACAGTTTCATCTTGCCAAAATTTATTTGGTTTATGTCCCTCGTTGATCCATGTTTCATCTAAATAAAATATATTTCTTCTTTGGTTTCTCATTTCTTTTATAGTCCTTAGGTAATTTCTTCTCCATACTACAATATCGCTTCTTTCTATTAAAATAGACTTTCTGGAATGCTTTTTCCATAGAAAACCTATTTCTTTTAAAAGTTTCCTTGGTGTGCTTCGACTCATTTCAGGGTAATCCTTATCATCTCGAACCGTGGCAAGAACTTTGTCTACTGTCGGAAATTCTTTTCTAAAGAAGAACGCATGCACTTTCCTTCGAAGTCTTTCTTTCACAAGATTTTCTAATTGAAATTTTGGTTTTCCTGGAGCTTTACGTGCTGTTTGAAACTCGCCACATTTATCTTCTTTAACAACTCTGTAAATCGTAGATTTCCCAACACCAAGCATACTACTAACTAATTCCACTGTGTCATCAACACTTTTACATAAATGTTTGTCTGTAAATGATTTAAAACAATTAAATATTAATGTTTTTTCATTAACTGTTAAAGGACCGATTTTTTGTCGTTTACGTGGCCCTTCCAAATTTTCCATGATCACACTAGAATTCACACTGCACCTTGCAAGTTGCAACTAAACGACATTTAGTAAACTGTCAAGAATACACAACTTGGACCTCCTTACTAAATGGAAAACCTATAATCGCATGTTCGGTGAAATTTGTTGGGAAGGTATTTATCTACTTATAATTCGATTACTGTAAGAAATTCTTGGAATTAAAATAAAACAAAATTGGCAAATAGGTACTTATTGAAAATAATCTTAAGATACGGCTATGTAATCTTTAATACACAGGGCTTTTGGCCTGTCCAGACCTTTTTCTATTGTTCTGTACAGCTTATGTTTATAAAGGACCAATAGAAGACCCAAAACTTGTAATAGCTCAGGTACATTTATTACAATTTTAGGAAAAAAACGTAGTTTGTGGGAAGAAATCCAAAATCGGTTAACTTTTATTAATAATAAAAACAAAGTAAAACGCGAATAACTCAAAGACTGACTCACAGAAACGTCGAGCAACCTTTTCCCCTTCTGAAAACAACTACTCCTTTGGCTTATACCGAAACAGGCATTGTGTTATAACAAAAGGAAAATAGAAGAAATAAAAAATAATTTTCAAAACTCTAACTTTGATTTTGGACTCGTCAGCAAAAAAATAGACAGTCGATTTTGGAATTTTGATTTAGTAAAGCAAAAGAATAAAAATTAAATCCGTTCTCCGATATCTGAAGCAGTTTTCGAGTTATTATATGAAATGTAAATTCTATTTTTGTGGTAGATGCGCTATTTACTTTTCTGGCATGAATGAAAGCAAACAGAATGATAAAGGGTGTCTGGTAACATTAAGTACAAATAAAGATTGATATCCTTACAGGATAGCTACATCGGGAAATTCCATTTGCCAGTGCTTGGAGCACATATTATCGTCCTTCTTGAAATTTTTGAATCGTCTAAGCAATTCAAATTTCAAGATTTTTATTACCATTTTATTATATTGTATCCCAAATAAAAATTTTTTCATCGGTTTTATGATTAATTTCTGTCATTTTCCTATTTAGGGTCATTTCTTAAAAATTAAAATTTAAAAAGGTTGTATTCCGTAAAATAAACACTTTTTGAGACTTTTTGAAATACAAAATATTGGTGGACTAGTTTTGGTCTATCTAGATTTTTCACTTGTTTTATGACAAATTTCTGTTATTTTAAACCTATTTTGCGACATTTCCTAAAAATTGAAATGTAAAACGTTTGTTTTCCATAAAATAAACACCTTTTGAGATTTTTCGAAATACAAGTTTTCATTAAATAACTTGTTTGATCTTTAAAGTGTTTAGTCCTTTATTCGGATTTTCCCACAATATAGGGTCTCATATAATTCAGGGTTATTGTAAAAAAATAATTTAGAACAAAAATATTTCTTAATTTACTTATTTTGCTTCATCTGTTCAAATGTTCACGCGTGACGTCACAAGCGTCAGCGCTATGTGGGAATACAGTCACCCTCTGGGTTTAACGTTCTTGAGCTAATAGAAATCGATACCAGCCGTAATGACGTCACCACTGCAGTCCTGCCGACAAATTATTTTGAATAATAGGTATAGTGGATATCGTGAAGAATAATCGGTGTTCCTATAAATTAGGCTTTGAATGTATTTAATAATTTTCTAAAAAATGCGACCTTTTTAAAATATATTAGCCAAATATTCAGAGAAGTGGAAAATTTAAATAAATGGCCATTGTGAAGCTCCGCAAATTTGTCATATGAATTTTTTAATTTTGTATACTTGTACCACTAAATCAGTATCTACTATAGTCTATTTTTATGTATGAGAGAGTAATAAAACAGCATTTCTAATGCAAAACTTAGTACGGTCATTTTAAATATTTTTACAGAATAATCTTAATATTTCCTAAAATTGTAATAAATGTACCTGAGTTATTACAAGTTTTGGGTCTTTTAGGATCGATCTTTTCACCTTCAGATAAAGTGTCAGGTAATTTTTATCTTCCAAGTAACTTAAAAAGTAATCTTTTCACCTCTGGATAAACTTAACTTCTAAATGATAAATTATCTTATTTATGAAATTTCTGATAAAATACTTCACTGATGGATAAGCAGGTAGTTACATGACCACATAAGGTTAAAAACTACTGGATACCTACCACATATTATTTACTTGAAAAAATAGAAAATTTATTATCTGACAGACAGTAACTCTCAGATAATATATCCGTCAGTTAGTTATCTGGAACTTTATCTGAAGGTGAAAAGACCGACCCTTATTGGTCCTTTATAAACATAAGCTGTACAGAACAATAGAAAAAGGTTTGGACAGGCCAAAGGCCCTGTGTATTAAAGATTACATAGCCGTATCTTAAGATTATTTTCAATAAGTACCTATTTGCCAATTTTGTTTTATTTTAATTCCAAGAATTTCTTACAGTAATCGAATTATAAGTAGATAAATATCTTTCCAACAAATTTCACCGAAAATGCGATTATAGGTTTTCCATTTAGTAAGGAGGTCCAAGTTGTGTATTCTTGACAGTTTACTAAATGTCGTTTAGTTGCAACTTGCAAGGTGCAGTGTGAATTCTAGTGTGATCATGGAAAATTTGGAAGGGCCACGTAAACGACAAAAAATCGGTCCTTTAACAGTTAATGAAAAAACACTAATATTTAATTGTTTTAAATCATTTACAGACAAACATTTATGTAAAAGTGTTGATGACACAGTGGAATTAGTTAATAGTACGCTTGGTGTTGGAAAATCTACGAGTTACAGAGTTGTTAAAGAAGAGAAATGTGGCGAGTTTCAAACAGCACGTAAAGATCCAGGAAAACCAAAATTTCAATTAGAAAATCTTTTGAAAGAAAGACTTCAAAGGACAGTGCATGCGTTCTTCTTTAGAAAAAAATTTGCGACAGTAGACAAAGTTCTTGCCACGGTTCGAGATGATAAGGATTACCCTGAAATGAGTCGAAGCACACTATGGAAACTTTAAAAGAAATAGGTTTTCTATGGAAAAAGCATTCCAGAAAGTCTATTTTAATAGAAAGAAGCGATATTGTAATATGGAGAAGAAATTACCTAAGGACTATAAAATAAATGAGAAACCAAAGAAGAAATATATTTTATTTAGATGAAACATGGATCAACGAGGGACATAAACCAAATAAATTTTGGCAAGATGAAACTGTTACAAGTCGAAGACAGGCTTTTTTAAATAATGTATCTACTGGTTTAAATCCACCATCAGGAAAGGGGCGCAGACTAATAATAGTACACATCGGTAGTTCAAACGGTTTTGTTGAAGGTGGTTTATTGACTTTTGAATCTACTCGTACCGGTGACTACCATGAGGACATGAATGCTGATGTCTTTAAAGAGTGGTTTGAACAAATTATAGATCTTCTTCCTCAGAACTGTATAATAGTAATGGATAATGCAAGTTATCACTCGAGACTTATAGAAAAAATGCCCACAACCAAGTGGTTAAAAAAAGATTTACAGAATTGGCTAAATTCAAAGAATATTAAGTTCCATCCCGGTTCTGTGAGAAAAGAACTGTATCATTTGTGTTCCCTTCATAAAGAGAAATTCAAAAAATATGAAATTGATGAAATTGCAAAAAATCGTGGGATGACGGTGGTTACATCACCACCATATCATTGCGAAGTAAACCCGATTGAACTGATATGGGCACAGATAAAGGGAGAAGTTTCAAGAAAAATAATTCTTTTAAAATGAGTGATGTTAAACAGTTGTTTTTGGAGGCTGTAAATAATGTGAAGCCTGAAAACTGGGAAAAGGCAGTAAATCATATGAATAAAGAAGAAGAGAAAATGTGGAAGTTGGACAATATTACTGATGAAATGATCGAGCCACTCATTGTAAATATTGGTTGCGACAGTTTATCTTCTGATTTCGATTCTGATTTGGATTTGTAGGTAAGAAGTAGTTTTTATATTAAAATTATTATTTATGAACGTAACGTTGTTTAAAAGTCAAAGTTTAAACCCTTATACCTACATAACCCGTTTGACACAATGTTCTTAACATACCTTGTGGAAAAATAAAACATTTTAGAAAAAATTGCACTTTTTTACCTTCAGCTGTTTAGAAGTTATAAGCAGGTTAATTAGGTGAAAATATAGGTGTATACTCGAGGAATAACTTCAAAAAATATTTTATCTGTCTACTAAAAGAAGTGATACGCCTATGGATTACGAACGCTTTATTATTTTAATGCTCTCTCATACATAAAAATAGACTATAGTTGTGTTTCTTACATAATTTTCGACTAACAATGATGGTTTACGACATTTCCAGTCTGTGAAGAACTTTTTTATTTTTGAAAAACTCATAGAATTTCCGTTGTTACAGATAGGATTAAAAAATAATAGTAGCGATAAACGTAAAAGACTAAAACATGTTTCAAAGAATGGAAAATTTTGATTTCCTAAAAAAACGTATTCATCATGTTTTATAGAAAGTGAATTACTGAATGAAATAACGTAAACTAGTTATTAATCTATTTTTTTATGATTACTGTAATTCTTAGTACTACCTACAACTTTTCGAATAAAAGTAAAAAAAAAACTTTTTTTATTATAATAGATTACTACAACAAATTTATCAGAGTGCAACATTTTAATTTCTCTAAAAAACAAATGTAACAATATATAAATAGTGAAAATATATTATTAAACTAATCATAAGCTACTTTTATAGCATAGTGGACTATTGTGGATTATTTGTAACAACGTGGTATTGATTACATGTTTTAAATAGAATCGAGTCCCTATTTATCGTTAATATTTTATTACAGGCGTGCAATCATCAATAATACAAACAATACATTACGAATATAAATAACTTGAACAGTGACTCCAAATTTAGAATCAATCTTTAATGCAAATAAAAGATAACTAGATTATAATATATTTATAATTAAATTATTAGAAAAATATTCGTATTAAAGCAGATAGAAGCGAAAGAAATTAATACGTTAGTACTTCAAATAGGCAAAATACTTTTACGCCGTAAAAGTCTAGTCAAGCTCCGATTTCTAAACAATATTTTTTTTTAATTTCAGTTTCTTCTTTTAATACTGCTGACTATAATTTTTTTCTATAATAAAATTGGAATCCATAATTTAAGAATGATACCAATTAACCCTGGATACGGTCCTGTCTAACGTCTAGCCGATCGTGGTCGGCTTCGTACTTCGGATACCGAAGCCGTAGCAACCATATTTAAATTTGTCTATTGTTAGTTTTTCATCTAATAAAATTTATTTTTCATATACAATAATGCTTTAAAATCACAAAACAAACACCACCCCCGTTAAGACTATAAATAAGACACAAGTACGAAAGGTATTTTTTCTGATTTCTCGTAATCTACTCAACACAACTTTTTATCGTTGTAACACAAACTATTATTATTTGATTTTGTAATTAATTCTCTATAGAAACCAAATCGATTTAATTATACTTACATAGATCATTTTGAGACGTTGAAAAAACATCAACTTTCATTGCAGTAGAGTAGAAAGTAACTTATAAACAAGGATTTTTCATTAACATTCAACATAAGTACCTAATTGGTACAGGAGATGTAACACTATCACAATTATTTTATTAAACTTAAATTAACGGATTCGTTTAACGATTTTAAACTGCAAACTACACTTTTAAAAACACCGGTTCACGTATTTTACTTATTTCATTAAGTCCAAGATGATGCACTCACTCTTAAGTACCTTCATTCGATTGGCATTTTAGTTCAAAGGGTAGGTGACCAACGTTTTCGGCCAATGAAACCTCGCCGTTAAGTAAAACTGTCATTTTGGACCAAACGAAAGAAAACTCACCAACGCTAACTTGGATATTTAGACCCTTCACGTTTTGGTAGTGGCTACTGTGTCGAAGTACGTAATAGTAATGAAGAAATTTTACGTAAAGTTCAGATCATATCTTTTTTTGATAACAATAAAAATGTAATATTTATTGATATTCTTCTTACTGCGGTAGTTTAATTTTATTATATTACTAAAAGATAGAAGTGGTAACATTAATTAGTGTCTAAAATTTTCTGTTTTGATTGTAGTTTAGATATAAATATTAAATGATTAAGAGACGATTCCACCGTTGTGCGAAATTTACATTACTTATGTCATTTTGGACCTGGTTTATGTCTTAACTACTAGCGGTGGAATTGGTCATTAGATCTTCCACAGACGTTTTCTCCCAAGAGCGCAGTTAGGGGAAGTTAGTACTACTATTTTATAAAGGTAAGGAATCATTCTTGATTCAATCACATCCTGGTAAATTATGTTGCGTATTCTCTACCTGTTGAGTATTTAGGGATATTTCTCGGAAGGATGTGGTGGATCATCTTATAATGATTGTTAGTTTTATGCAATAAACTTGGCCGGGAGTTGAAATTAGAGACACACCATTGAGGAATGACACACAGATTAAATATCCTATATTAATGTACTTGGAGAGCGATATTTTCGTAATATATTAACTACAACATTTCTTATAAATATAGCATCGCAGCTTTATCATTTTACGAAATCACAGAACAAAACAACCATTTAAAAAAATCCTAAATTGGCGCGTTACAATGTAAAATTAAAATTAAAATTAAAAACACACCTTTTTGCCATTAAATCCGATTTTTGCAAAATTCCTTGGAAATTACATGGTTGCCATTAAATTTTTTTATTCACATGTTTCGAAAATGATAAGCTCAGCTTTGATAATTGTCAGTTTACGGCGAAAATCGTGACTATAAAATGAAAATAAAATATAATAAGGGTCATTACGATGAATGTAATTTATAGTTTTTGCGCATTTGACGTGAAATGTGGCGGTCAAATGATTTATTTAAAGATAAATAAAGCGTACCAGGTTGATTATTTATAACATCGTTACATACAGAGTGACGCAATTTAAATTTTAATAGAAAGCCATTCGATGTTTTCCCCTGGTATACCCGGAATAGAGATTATACAGAGATGAGATATATTATATAGAATATAATATAGATTATATATTACAACATCGAAGTACCACTCTGGAATCATAATAAGAATTTTATTCCTTAAAAAAGAAAAAGGAAAAACGTTAACATAACATATATTTTAAATTGATTGTGTTGACCACGATTAGCCGTATTATATTTCCTTTTGAGAAAAGCTCGCTCTAACGTTAACAATAAATCATCCTTTGGAATGAAAATTTCCTATCCCACGTGCCTGCCTACATCTGTTGAACAAGACGCAGGTGGTGGCATTTTGACCCCGATAAAAAGTTTCGAGAGACAGAATGCAGGGCTGGACGAAATATATTAAATCCCATTGATAAATTGTGAGATATGGTCAAAACAATCCGGGAAACATAGAACTTATTCAAGCAGTTCTTAAAGAATGGAGTGATCTTTCATAGGAAGAAATCAACAATATTAAAAAATTACGCCATTGTGCTCGCCATTGTGGCTAATAGTACCGTTCAGATATTTAAAATTAATTTTTTAAGGTGTATTCAATATCCCATGGACATCCACTAAATATATCAAAGTCTAGGCGCGAACGCAAACCATCGTGGATAACCACTAGATGTTATTTGATTTTGCTTACTAAGTATAGATGGCGATACTACTTTTGCATCTACTCATGCTCGACCCGCCGTAATTGAGTTCGATCGAAATTTTTGTTCTAATCAGACTTCATTAGAGATTGGAGTCGAGAATTTTCATTTATTGCTGAAGAGTCCTAATAAAGATGACTTTCTCCTTAGTGGGCAAAATCAAAGGCAGAGTGTTGAAAATATTTTTTATCTCTGCTATTTTCTTTTAACGTTATTCAATAATCATTGGTTACTTATGAACCTCTACTAAAAATAAAATATGTTGCTGAATATCCGAATATCTTCTATATCCTAGGATATAGACGGACATTTGGTTGCATATCCATATTGGATATATTGAATATCCACAAAATATATTCTGTGGATATCGCTGGGATTTCTTGTATTTTTTGGAAGATATCCATTAGATATTTTGCTGGATTTCCATTAGGATATCTTCTATATTCTGAATATAGACGGACATTTGGATATCCATATTAGATCCACGGGATATTTCTGATATCCTGTGGATATATTGGATATCCACAAAAGATATTCTGCGGATATCTCTGGGATTTGGTGTGTTGTCTGGGTAAGTATTCCTAGATTGTATAATGAGACTATTTTAGGTTGTTTATGATGTAGTTGTAATATTGTACAGTTTCTTAGCCGATTTCAAGAACGTTTAAGATGATATATTATGAGCCTAATAAACTTTAACGCATACGTCCTGAATCACATGAACTGCAAATTCCATTTTTTTAACAATTCCAACTTCTCCTATTTATTGTGACATCCGCCACTAGAGTAAAACACAATAACCCATCATAGGGTGCAGTGTTGTCGCATACTAAGTCAGATGAGTCCAGGAAAAAAATATTTTCAACCTAGAAATAATAAAGCGATTTTAGAGACTTTAAATATCTCAATTATTTTCTAAGATATCAAACATGGAAATGTTAATTTAATCACCCTGTATAGTGGCCCCAAATAATTTTGATTTATTGTATTTCCTTTTTCTCTACTTCTTCTACTCAGATTTAACTTTAACAAAAAAATATCTCGTACCTACCTGTTATATACCGGATCAAGGAACAATAGCCACTACTGTTGGTAGGCAACCAACGGTGACAAAGGTTGTTAATCGTCAGCGATAAAATAAAAACTTATTTCGTTATTGGAAAAGTTATCTTATAATTCATAAATATTAATGAGTATGTTGTATCAACATCTGAAGTCAACCAAATACATATCAGTATCTACCTAGGTATATGTATACAAATAAACATTGTTTTCCACAATTTAGGGATGGAAGCCAAAAACATCGTTTCTCTAATGACTGTTCAAGATCAAAAGCATCAATAACAGGCATTTGGGTTCTGACTTTTTACTTTCCTGAGTTCATTCAATCCTTCTCCATTTCTACGTCCCTTATTTCGTTTAGATTCAATGGCCTCCGATCCATACCTATTCCAAAACCGAAAGGTATAAAAAGGGAAAAGGGCGTAAGCCGTTCATAGTCGCAATAGGAGCAATCGGAGTTGTTAAAAAAAAAATAAATCTACAGTTCATGTCATTCAGGAAGTTCCGTTAAAGTTTATCAGGCTCAAATATTTAAATAAACGTTTTTGCAATCGGCTCAACAATTGTACACAATTACAAAAACAGAAAGAGCCTAAAATAATCTCGGAAGCGAAAAAAAGAAGAAGAAAAAGGAACATTCATTGAAACAATTAATAAAAGACATTCTTACGCATATAACACGTACCTCATGTTTGTTGTAAAAATATGCTATTATAATTATAAAAAACTTTTAATTATAAAAGTCGAAGTAAATTCTTAAATATATTACAGGCATCTATATTACCGACTGAGTAATAGTTGATTAGTTAGACAAATCCCCCTCAATAGCGCTGAAAGCAAACTTGTTGTGCTAGATTTCTACAAAGAAATTTAGGAAACGGGGATTCGTAATTATAATAATACTGTCATAGGACAAAAGGTAATAAATGACATAAATGTATTCAATTCACATACTTCGATTTTCTTTTACATTCAATTGGAATACGTTAATTAGCCCAATCGGATTAGTATTTTAGATTCTGAAAAATTCGAAGCAGCAATTTTCCTTCGGAATTCGTTGGAGGGGGTCTCTGGTAGTCTAAATTCAAAAAGTTGGGATTCCAAAGTTGTCGTTACCTCCGCCATCTTGATTTAAAGGGTTATTTTTTGTATCTTGAATAACTCATTTATTTTCAATTTTACACGGAAAATAGTTTTTACAAAAGTTATTTAAAATTAAATTTCCTACAATTCTGCTTTTTTTTGTACGATCGATTTTTTTCGATTTATACCCGAAAAGAGGGGGTGAATTTTTGGTTATAGAATAACTCGTTTATTTTCAATTTTACGAGAAAAATTGTTATAAACAAAGTTGTTTAAAATTAAATTTCCTACAATTCTGCTTTTTTTTGAACGATCGATTTTTTTCGATTTATACCGGAAAAGAGGGGGTGAATATTTGGTTATAGAATAACTCGTTTATTTTCAATTTTACGAGAAAAATTGTTATAAACAAAGTTGTTTAAAATTAAATTTCCTACAATTCTGTTTTTTTTTTGTACGATCGATTTTTTTGTATTTATCCCTGAGAAGAGTGGGGGTGAACCTAAGTATTGTATTGTCACGTTTATTATTGATGTTGTACCATTATTTTTTCTGTTTGTTTTTTTTTGCTGATTTTCAAAAATGTTATTTGGTACAATTATGATTCCGATTTTTTCTAAGAGTTTACCCTCACTCTTCTCAGGGATAAATACAAAAAAAACGAGCGTACAAAAAAAAAACAGAATTGTAGGAAATTTAATTTTAAACAACTTTGTTTATAACAATTTTTCTCGTAAAATTGAAAATAAACGAGTTATTCTATAACCTAAAATTCACCCCCTCTTTTCGGGTATAAATCGAAAAAAATCGATCGTACAAAAAAAAAAGCAGAATTGTAGGAAATTTAATTTTAAACAACTTTGTTTATAACAATTTTTCTCGTAAAATTGAAAATAAACGAGTTATTCTATAACCTAAAATTCACCCCCTCTTTTCGGGTATAAATCGAAAAAAATCGATCGTACAAAAAAAAAAAGCAGAATTGTAGGAAATTTAATTTTAAACAACTTTGTTTATAACAATTTTTCTCGTAAAATTGAAAATAAACGAGTTATTCTATAACCAAAAATTCACCCCCCCTCTTTTCGGGTATAAATCGAAAAAATCGATCGTACAAAAAAAAAGCAGAATTGTAGGAAATTTAATTTTAAACAACTTTGTTTATAACAATTTTTCTCGTAAAATTGAAAATAAACGAGTTATTCTATAACCAAAAATCGAAAAAAAATCGATCGTACAAAAAAAAGCAGAATTGTAGGAAATTTAATTTTAAATAACTTTTGTAAAAACTATTTTTCGTGTAAAATTGAAAATAAATGAGTTATTCAAGATACAAAAAATAACCCTTTAAATCAAGATGGCGGAGGTAACGACAACTTTGGAATCCCAACTTTTTGAATTTAGACTACCAGAGACCCCCTCCAACGAATTCCGAAGGAAAATTGCTGCTTCGAATTTTTCAGAATCTCAAGCCTGTTCTTCACCTAATCGGATTGGGCTAAATAACATTGATCGTAATCGTATCACTGTTATAACGTCGTATGTCGCCATCTCACGACGAAAAGCAGAACTACTACCAACCGTGTGTCAAGTGAAACCTCCCGGCCAGGGGGCGCAATTTAAAATTTTTAGTTACATTGTTTATCGTTCTTTTTTGTGTTTGTGTAGATTTCAAACTCTCCTGTTAATGATTGATATCGATTTTTAAATCCAATTAGCAGTTATTGTGTATTTGTTCAAAATGAAAGAGTTTGTCAGCAATCCGTTTTTGTGAAGAACACTCCAAAGAGGGTGGAAAAGTAAATAGGTACGTAGGTACCTATCCAACAGTCATTTTGGGAAGAGTTCTCGGCGTCTACAGAAAATGTGAGTTAGCCCTATTTTATTACCTTCCACTATTCAATTTATTTTAAAAATAATCCAAAGTGAGTACCAGTAAGCAATTATCACATAAGAAAACAATTCTTTTTTCACATTTAACATCTTCAGGATCATAATATATTGATTCAATTGATTCTGATAAACTATTTCGTAGTGAAAAAGCTCGTTTAAATAGAATTGAATCTTTATTATATCAGTATAGTGAACTACAAATATAAATTGAACTTTTAACCAAATCTGCTGCAGTAGACGAAAAGATCGTGAAGAATTTGTAAGTATATAGAGCTCACAGCTCTGATGGATGAGACATTGCAAACATTTCACTGCTCATATTCAATATTTCGGTTTCAAATAAATTAATGCAGTAGTCATTTTACCTCAAGAGTCTGAACAGCAGTCATATAACCAACAAAATAATATAGTTACACTCTCTACCTTGTAGGTACGCAACCAAATTTACAATTATTATACGCTCAGTCTTTCATACAACCCTCACTCCATCAACTAGGTATATTGTCACATCAACTTCAAACTTATTTAAATGGTGCACCTTACTTACACACTTTAAACACTATATAAACAGATTCACAATTATTTCAGCCTACAATAATTGGTTTAACTTTTAGACTCGAATACTTTTGCCTGAATTGAATTACCCATATATCGCGTTGGGTCTTTATCAATAATTGATGCAAACCAATCAATTTTTACCATTCAATTGAATCAGTTCCAGTAGGTATCTCAAAGCCAGTTTCACATAATACGCGCGATCGTTTTCATCCGGAAAACAACTACCTAGTTCTTTGGCTAATACCGCTACAGGCATTGAAAATAAAAGATGTTCTCCTTAGTGAGCAAAATCAAAGATGTGTTGAAAATTATTTTCTACCACTGATTGTTTCTTTTTTAATTTACCTATTGGTCACATTTTTGAGTTGGAACTATTGCCTTTTATAGTTATCGAATTATTTGACAAGCTTTATTAGAATTAATATTTAAATTGTCATGTAGAGCAAGTTTAGATATTCCGAAATTAACCAAGGCGTCTTCAAAAGACTTAAAAAAGATTTTTAATGACGTACCTAAGCGATAATTTAAGGTATCTTAATTTATTTGAAGAACTCACTTAATTTTAGCCCGATTTTTTGTAAAATTTTTAGGAATTAATAATAACAAAACATTGGTGAATAAACCTTGATTTTTTTGTAAACCTTCGACAAGTATTAATTTTTAAAAGGAATAAAAAAATATTTACGCGCCTTCTGTATTCAATCTATATTTTAATAAATATCTAGTAGTTTTTAAATAGGAGGGTTTTCTCTTTTTTTTTTCTTATATGTCTCTGTAGTGTGTTGCCTTTATCGTGGCACAAATTTAAGAGCTCTCAATATTCTCGATACACCTAATATCGTAATTTATTATCAGTGGCGTGCATATAAATTCAATTTTGTATTAGAAAATCCTCAGAGTATTTGTGCTTTTCACGTCTGGTATGCTCTTAATTTTAATTATGACAGATAAATAGGACAACGTAAGTGTTATTCGATTTGTGCAAAAAAAATACAAAGAGCAAATTTGATGATTTAAATAAAATTGATTTTAAAAAACCGGTGTTATATAAATCTTGAAAAATCGGAAATAAAAAAACCTCTAGATAATTATGTCTTATAAAATTATTCTATGTAAGCTCTAATAAAATAATTTGTCACTATTGTCGCCTTTTATAACTGTCAAGTATTTTTAAAATGATCTCCAATATCTCCTTTAAACGAAATGACTATTATTATACATATAATAAGTCATTTCGTTTAAAGGAGGTATTGGAGATCATTTTAAAAATACTTGACAGTTATAAAAGGCGACAATAGTGACAAATTATTTTATAAGAGCTTACATAGAATACCCTGTATTTCATTTAAAATTATTGGCCAAAATGGCACTATAACGTAATTTTGATGGTTCCGTCACCAATTTCCATCATAACAGTTGTTATAATAACGTGGAGAACAAATAGGTTTTACATATTATGCAATGTTTATTTATTTAACATAATTTACATTAACAATATATATACGAACTTAGTATATTTATATACATAGGTATATGGGCGCTCAAGACTTGTTCTCGAATATATTAGACCCCCTTCGACCGGCCCCTCCACCGGAATTGTTGTCTCTAGATGTTTTGACGAGTCCAGTATATTCTAGAGTTGGTGACGACCATGGGTTGACTGACTTATTTTATTGAAACAAAAAAAATGGAGGTTTTAAAAGGCCCAAATAAGGCAGAGAGGGAGTTAATGGATTAGAGCAGGATATGACTTTATATTACCATCTATATAGGTATGTATTTTATTTTCTTTGTTTCCTTTGGTTATCTGTCTAGCTGTTTTTGTTTTATTTTAAAGTTTAAGAGGTATTTATGATAAAAATGTTGTTAAATATCAGAATATTAGTTTATTTCAAAAATTAAATAAATTAATGTTCTTATATAACATCAAAAATAAAGTAAAATGTTTAATTTTATAAATAAATGCAAATTCTAAGTAAATATGGACTTTTAGGGAGTTTTAATAATCTGTATTTCCACTTCTTGCCTCAATGCAAGCACGAATTCGTCGGGATAGGCTTTCTTATGAGATTATCGATTAGGTTCTAAAGAAGGTCCTTCCATTCTTTAAAAACTACCAGAGTCAGTTGTTTTATATTTCCTGGATCGTTTCGATGAGTTCTAACCCCTTTTTTACCGTATTCCACGAATGCTCAATGTGAACAAGCACAAATCTTTTCTAGAAATTTTTGGTAGGTGGAAAAAAATAGTTTAATCTTGAACTTGATAAAGAGAATGGCACTCTCATCACCCCCACGTCGAAGCCGGTGCTTTTTTAGTTTCCATTTTCCACTGCCGCTGCCGCTACCACACACAGGAACAACGTGAAGTGACGACGAACGACGACATGGTCGATAGTTAACTCCCATACTCCCAACTCGTCCTAATTCGGGCTCGTTCCCGTTCCGCAACTCCCAACTCCGAATACAAACTCCGAAAACTTCGGTCAGTAGTGCCGAGACAGCTTCGACGAAGCTCTGTCTATACACCTGCTAGACCGGATCTATCTGGCATTTGATGTTTTCGGAACGCGCCACACCGAAAAGCTAGAATTTTAGCTGCGGGCAATACGCAACTTAGCGTTAGCGGCGTCCATTGTGATAATGTGCCAATTTTTGTGAGAGTTTTGTGTCTGTAGGGTGCTGATTTTTGGAAATTAAGGCGTTAAATTTGTAAAGGTAGGTCCGGAAAAGGGTTTGTGAATAAAATATTAACGGAAAATCTGTAAATGATCAATCTTTATAATATTAAGCGATAATACAAAGGTTTTATTGTTTCAATCTGTTAAAATCTTAAATGATAGGCATATATTTAAATCTACTCATGATGAATAAAAAATGAAGACCCACAAGGATCAATATTGGGCCCTTTAATATTTATTCTGTATATCTTGTCTTACCGAAGTCGCTTACATATCTATTTATTTATATATAAACGGGACATTCCCCTTTTAGTTAAATACAATGTTATGTATACCATTACACAGTATAATTTCGATTAATAAAATAAAGTTACAAATTAAATAATACAAATAATAGTTAAAATAGATAAAATACAAATAGTACTATAGTACAGTTAATAAAGTACATTTATAAAAAATAAGTAAAAATACACCTTTAATAAGTACCATTACAATACCTTATACTAAACTGCACCCCTGAGAGTCTCCATAAATGAGCTGACGGAGCTAAAGAAATCGAGGTCAGCACGGTAAGTATTTGCGAACCTAGCAGAACGAACAATGAAGGTATTACGTCCATAATTCGTCCTGTGGAAGGGTATTTGAAAAATGTTCGCTGAGCGGGTTGTCCTGGGTGGGACGTGAATTCCTATCTCTTGCAACAATTGAGGACACGGTACTCGAGAATTAAATATGTTATATAACATTATGAAATCTTTCTTGTTTCGACGGCTATTAATAGATTGGATATTCAAATCTGTCTCCAATTTAGAGTAGTTAATATCTTCGACTCCAATACCCTGCTTAAAGGCCACATAACGTAAGAACTTATGCTGGACTCTTTCTAATTTGACAATATGTGAGACATAGTTTGGGGACCAAACACATGAAGCGTATTCTAAATGAGTTCTAACTAAAGAACAATATAAGATTTTAAGTGTGTTGATGTTTGTGAAATCCTGAGTAGTTCTTTTTAGAAATCCTAACATCTGTAGAGATTTGTTGATAATATTTGAAATATGTGGAACAAAAGATAGTTGTGAGTCAAAGTTGACCCCTAGATCTCTAATAATATTGCAGTTCTCCAAGATATTGGCACTGATTGTATATTGAAAATTAATTGTATCACGAGTTCGATGGAATATGATAACATTACATTTATCCGAATTTAGGCTCATTCCATTTAAGTCACACCAATTGACTAAGTTATCTAAATCAGACTGCAATGACACACAGTGAAGGTCAGATGATACTGTAGAGTACAGTTTGAGATCATCTGCAAATAAAAGGAATTTACCAAAATGAAAACAGGATTTAATATCGTTTACAAATATATTAAAAAGTAGTGGTCCTAGATGTGAGCCCTGCGGGACGCCTGAAGGTACGTGTATGCCGTATGACTTGTAGTTTGAAATATGTAAAATTTGACGTCTATCAATTAAATAGCTTTCTAACCAATTTAAAAGTGATCCATTTACCCCAGCCATTTTCAATTTGTGGATTAAAACTCTATGGTTTACCCGGTCAAAGGCTTTGGAGAAATCAGTATAAATAGAATGCACTTCATATCCATTTTCAAGGGCATTTGACAGGTAGTGGGAATATGTTAATAAATTTAATTCTGTTGAACTTTTACGTCTAAAGCCAAATTGTTGATCTATGAGTATATTGTTGAGTGAAGATGTTAAAGGTTCGCAAACCAGATTTTCAAATAATTTTGGTATAGTACTCAAGATACTGATTCCTCGATAGTTCTTTACTTCGGATTTGTTGCCAGATTTAAAAATTGGTGTTATATAACTTATCTTCCAGACTGTTGGAAATATGCCCAGAGAGAGAGAAAAGTTAAAAATTATGAACAGTGGTCGTGCTAAAATAAAAGAACATGGTTTTAGAATAGATGGAGGAATTCCATCCGGCCCAGGACACTTACGAATATCTAAAGCTGCTAGTTTAGTATAAACATCGGATATTTTAATATCACAGTTAAATATATTTATGTTATTGACATATACAGGTACCTTTGAAGTATCACAATCATTATGAACATATACTTTTGAAAAAAAATCAGCAAACAAATTAACTATATCATTGCCACTAGAACTTGTTATGCCATTATATATTAATTCACTAGGAAAGTTTGAGGTTTTTCTTTTGTCATTTACAAATTTCCAAAACTGTTTTAAGTTATTTGGTATTGAAGATTCTGTTTGAGAAATATAATTGTGATGCGATTCTTTTACCAGTCTTTTACAAAGTGATCTAAGTCTTGCAAACTCTTGATAATCTTGTAATGAATTAGTTATTTTGTATTTTTTATGAGCTCTTTTTTTAGTTATTATACAGTTTCTCAGTTCTGTGGAATACCATCTAGAAAATGTTGTGTTACAGAATTGTTTCAGTGGTACATATAGATCAATAGCTAAATATAGAATATTATATAAAATATTTACCATGTTTTCAAGAGTTTGATTATAAAATACTTCTTCCCAAATGATACTGCTTAAAAATATTATGATTGACCTAGTATCTGCCGATTTAAAATCTCTATAAAAACCTTCAGGCGTTAAACCAGCTTGGTTACTGTCAATAAAACTTAACTTAAACATTAAAGGTGGATGAAAACCGTCTATTGGTACAATGTTGAAGTCAGCTCTTTCTACAGATACATTGTGATTTTGCATAAAAATTAAGTCTAAAATTGAATTTACATTGTTATGGATAGAGTTAAGTTGAAATAAGTTATGAAAAGCACACATATTAGATAAGACTTCAAGAGATTGAGCTTCTGATGGTGATGCCTTGAATAATGGTGCAGCTATTGAACTCAAGTCATCATTTAACCAGGCACTATGAGGGAGATTAAAGTCTCCAAGAATGCAAAGTTGAGCACTGGGAAATTGTTCATAAATTTGGTCCAGTTCTTCACTCAGTGAAATATATGCAGCAGTAGGTGATTTTGGGTGGAAATAGGCAACAGATAAAATATACTGAGAGTTGGCTTGGCCCAATAGTACAAACAGATATTCATAATTTTGAGATGATTTAATAACTTTGGAGTTGATAGCTTTGTGAACTGCAATGAGTACGCCACCACCTCTAGAATAGTTACTAGTTTCTTGTGTACGATCCTTTTTATAAATATTGTAGTTGATCATATTAAGTTCTGAGTTGGTGTGACCATTTGTCAGCCATGTTTCAGTCATAACAATTATATCATACTCACAGGATGTAACATTTTCCAACAAAGTATGCAACTTTGTACGGATGCCGCGAACATTTTGATAATAGACTGTTATGGTGCCTTTTTTGTTAGATGTGTGGCGACTTGAAGTATCTCTATAAGGATTAACTAGTTTTTTTTAATCACTGTAGGATTTCCATTTACATATCTTATGCGCACTTCTTCCCCATTAGATCGTCTAGTTTGTAATTCATGTTGGGCAGATTTTTCAGCTTCTTGTTGTTTTTTGGTTAGATCTGCATTGACAAACACTTTGGTTGTTTTTAGGTTGGCTCTACCATTCAGGACGTTTGTGACTTCAACTTTGCTAGATAGCTGCACTTTTAAAGATCGAAAACCATTTTTGTTAGCTTTACCAACTCGTGCTAGGTTTTTGATTGTAATGGGTTCTGAAGTTGCCTTACTAATTAATTTTTGTACTTCTGCATGATGATTGTCGCTGTCTGCTAGGTTGAAGAACATAACGTTATGGGATCGTTTTTCACGTTCGTATAACTCGGACATGATATCTTGATTGCTTGTGGTTAGGGCCGGATAATCATTGTTTGTGGTTAGTGCCGAATTGGCAGTTGCTTGTCGGTTTTGGTTTTCCACCTTAGCCTTAAGGGCTTCTAGCTCCGATGTTACGTCGTCAATTGCTTTAGATAAAACTGGTAGCTGATCTATTTCTTTTTTAAGATAAGTGATCTCTTTTCTTAGTATTGCCATTTGGTTCGGAAGAGCTGGGACACTCTTAAAGGCTGTGCGACAATCTGGGCAAAAGTAAACTAAGGTCCTTTTCTGAATAACTATGGCTCGTAACTCAGAAGCTGTAAGACCAGTGCAACTATCTGATAAGTGCATTGTCGAATGACAACTGTCGCAATTTATAAATTTTTCAGAGTCTACAACAGTACTGTCACAGGTGATACAGTTGCTTACCATTTTTAAAAATATACAATTTCTCCTGGACTATCGCAAAACTATTAAATTTTGCAGCAAAAAGCTCCTTGACTATCGAGTTCCAACTAATTGAGATTGCCTTTATCACAAAATGTTTTTTGACTTTTAGTAAAAAAAAAACTTGTTTTGGTTAAGTTTTGTGATTTAAAATGAAGTTATACTTAACAACAACTATTTTTCACTGGATAACACTCACTACGTATAGATAATAAATCTGGTTTTATTTTGGTATAAAAATGAACTTAAAAGACCGTAATTTCCCGTATGAAAAACCGGATTTTATTGGAGTAAAATAAACCTGACCTTTTTGTTCCAACAAATTCAACAAATATATACTAATGACTCGACAGTATTATTTACTGTAAAATGTTCATATTTCTTAAAAATAAAATTTTCTGCCTAGTCTGATAATTAAGTCTTGTTCAAAACTGATAAAACAAAATGTCTTAGTGAAATCACAGTCTGGGGAGAAGTACTTTAACCCAAAAGATACGGCAGTACTGGTTATATTTCGACTGTGATTCGAAAAAAAAAAAAACATGAGACCATTTGGCATAATTAAAGATCTTATGCAATACCTTTTTTTACCGAAACAAGAAAAGTGAAAATTAATGTTTTTTTTTTAAATAGAAACAGAGATTGTGTGATACCTATGAAAAGTAATTTTATGGGAAATTCAGACTTCAGATCGTCACCGAAAATAGGAAATTATAGTTTAGAATTGATCTTACTTCTAAAATACAATGAAGACAAAAAGACTGACCGATCTGAAGAGTTACAAAACACGATCTGTTACGTAGTGCAAAACATAGAGCTGTCAAATTTCAAGCAATAGTAAAAATTCATTTATTTGTATCCGTTCAGTTGTAATTATTCCCCAAACCGAAGAGGCTACATTCTCGCAACACTTAAACAGTGATCTCTCCGGTCACGTCGTATATGGGTGATCGCTGGGACGTTTCACCATTGGCTGTGTCAGTATGGGACTCAACCATTGACGACGTGGAATAAATGACGGTGAATGAGGGAGTAAATTGGTGAATGGGAAAGTATTTTAATAGGTCCTTCAAAAGTTGGTACAATAAGACCATTGATAAGGCAACGTAAGGATACGTCATATGTTTTATTTTTGATATACAAAAGTGGGACCGGTAGGCGTGACTTTTGCACTCACTAAAATGGCGGAAGAGCAGAACCGGATTTACAAGTTTTTATTGTACTATTTCTGGTTAAGCATCATTATTTGAATTATAAAAAAATGAATTTCCTTTTTATAGACATTGACTTAAAAGGTGGTGGAAGGCCGAGGTTATAAAAGAAGGGGGTTTAAAAGCTTAAATATGCCCGGTTTTCAGCCGAGAGGTGCTGAATAAAGTAAATGAAAGAAATAAAATATAACTGATTTAATTATCACTCAAGTGGCTATTAAGCGCTGGAGAATATATTATTTGCAAAATTGCAACTAATCAATGACCATGATATAACTAACTTGGGGCCGATTCCACCATTGGGTTTAACGAAGTTTAAAATGACATTTTTATATAAAATGTAATTTTAATCTTCAATTAATAGTTTAAACTTTAACACAATGGTGAAATTAAACCTAAAGCGTTGAAATCATTCACAGAAAAAATAAATAGTACATGTTTGGTTCACATAAGCGACAAAAGTAAACAGAGTTCGATTTATTGGATCAGTCGTCACACGTTTGCACTAGGGCACATAAATAGCCCAATCTTTAGTTTTTCGTTTTTTTATGAGCCCAATGCTTTCTGTCTTTAAATCGGAAAGTACAAGGTCGCAAATGTCAAGTAATCTAAAATCTAAACTTACTTTAATTAACTGGAGTGCGTTTAGAAACCACGCACGGCGCGTCTGGACCCTATTCTAATGTACGTGGTCAGGCGCGCCGTACGAGGTTTCTAAACGCACTCCAGCTTTCTCGAAATTAAGAACAAATGTTCATACACTAAAATCTCGATAATCAGATACGAAACTTAATGCAAGGCTCGCGGAAAATGGCTAATAAGCAATCTCTGTGTAGGTAGATGCACTATTCAGGAAATCAAAATGTGGATTAATCTTACTTGGTCTTGGTCCTTTTGTAGATTCAGACTGAAAGGTGTATATCTTCATGCAAGACATTCAGTAAATCAGCGATGCCACAACCAGCGATGTGCTGGTGCACTTCTAACAAATGTAAAATATGAAGAGATCTTACTTGAGACCTATAGATCCAATGACGATATTATGGTAGTTGGTTTGAGCTGGGCTTCTCACCATCTGCAGAGATTATGGCTACTTATGTAAAGGCCTACCGTAGTAACACACAACATGCACCACAAGCATGCCGGTCCAATTTAATTGATCTGTGCACAATAATCATGCATGTATGATTGAAAGTCAGACAAAGAATGTAAAGATAAAGTTGAAGTCTCAATTATAGTTAAAGTCACAGATGAAGTTAAAGTTAACAGCAGAAGAGTTGAAATTGTAGGCTGGTGATAAAGGGAGGCCAACATCTAGGTAATAAATGTTTATCGAGTTAGGAAAAGTATCCACTGTAAGCGTTTTTCTTGACCACTGAGGTAAAAACCAGAATATTTCCTTATACACAATTTCTTCGCTAGGCAAAATAAGAAATAAATTTGTAAGAGTACTTCCCAAGTGTTTTTCCAAAAGCTCTAAGAACAAAATTGACGAAAATGGCCTAATCCAAGTTCAAATTCTAAAACTTGAACATTACAGATAAGTATCTTACTGTAAAACAAGTAAAACCCCTTTGTTGACTAAATGGTTGAATAATTCATTACCTACGTGAAGGTAGAATAGGGACTAAAGTTTAGCAGAAAAAGCCACTAGAAATGATGAACAAAACAGACTGGGGCATATGAACGACAAGCAAATATTGTAAATGCAAATAATGTGTACTGTGATTAAATAAAATTGTACAAGGAATAAAGTTTTAATATTTTCTTATTCATATATATGAGTGATATTTATTTTTAATACTAGACAAACGGTTATGGTTTTGTTGCTAGTCTCATTAAAAAAAACTAAGTGAGTATTGATGTTAAATGTTTATTATTATAAGTACTTATATACAGTATGTTCATAATATGCACTATACAAACTTAAATATCATATTCCTGAATTCATTTCAAGCATAAAATGTCCTATGCAATTCTACATGGTTACCAAGCTAGAAGAGTTTAAATATCAAAAGATATATTAACATAGTATGCCATATGTTGGAATATGTCGAAACACAGCACTGAATGTTTGGTGCCTTGGAACTTGTCGGCATGGAAATTGTCACTGATACTCCATACAAGCAGCTCGCGAATATTCATGACAAAATCATTAAAGGTACACTATTTTGGCATATTATTAATTTAAATTTATCATAAAAAGGAAACGTAGTTGACAAGTGTAGTACTGAGTAGCCAACTGACGTTTATAATTATTGTTGATAAAATACCAAAAGTTTTGAAAATGTGATATTTAAGTTTGTATAGTGCGTCTTGCAACATTTTTTTTAATAAATGCCCCAAGTAAAGAAACATTTACGATTATTACAATCTAATCATTAAAATCAATTAGAAATTTTATTCTAACTTATCAAGGGATGAAAAACTTCACAAATTGATATTCTACTATCTAGTATACCTTAGAGTCTAAATCACTTAACTGCACTATACTATGCTTTAACATCACTGAACTCAAAAGGCTTGGTCTCTTGAGTCTTCTTATTAGATTTGGCATTGTTGAGGAGCTGGATAATCTCGAGGTTTCCATGCTCGAACAGTTGTTGTTGTTGGTGACTACTGGCAAATTTTTGTATTGTATTTTCAACAGTCTCCACTTTAAGGTCCCTATGAAGATCAGTATTGTGGCAGTACCAGGGTGCAGCATTGACGTTGTTCCTTAATGCTTTATTCTGGAACCGTTGAATAACTTTGATGTCACTTTTCTGGCACATCCCCAAAGTTGGCGAATCGATTCATTTTCACCAATTCCTTTAAACACACTAATCTGAAACAAATTATAGGTAATTAAAAAGGTATATTAATATTGTTTTAAATTAACTATAATAAAACAAACAATACTCATGCATACACAAAACATGAAGCTCTACTTTTCAATCAGCTGTAGAACTAATAAATAAAATTGGTGGAAGGACAGCAAATGTAGGTTATATTTAAATAGAAATAAGAATATAAAATGCCTATAAATTAAATTTGATAAACGAAATGGCGTACGATTAATGTACTTCTCAAGAAAATGCTTGAAACATATACTGCTGAATTTAGAAGGTTACCAATTATACTTATTGACAAACTGTATCCACGCGCTACGTATTATAGAATTTTTTGGAAATCTATAAATATTATTTCGTATGAAAAAGTATTATTCCAATATAGGTAGGCCCAACAGTTGATAGATAATTTTTTTTGCATTTTTAAAAGCATACTTTTACAAATTTTATACAAACCTGTCATAATACTGTCCTGTATAATATTTATAATTTTGATACTAACCTGTGAAACGTTATTCCAATCGATTTTTCACAAAAACGTCTATCGCTAGAGCAGGAACGTATAACACAGCAAGGCATTATATACTTTATAAGTTTGTAACACTCAAAATTTGCTCAAACACAAATTAAATTCAAATTTAATTACACAAATGACACTAAAAATATAACCTATAAAATTTGACAATTTGCACTCACAGTAATGGCGGACCGGTCCCACTTTTCGTTTACGCATGTCGTATCCCTAGGTTGCCAGATCAATGAATAAGACGTAGTTTGCAGTGCCGCCAAACTACAGACGGTTTAGGGAGATAGCAAGGTGGGCCCGAAGGATACAAGATCTGTCCAAGAAGACAGATAGTGATTATTTTTCTGTAAAGGTTCAGATCATCTGCGAATACTAAAAATATTGACTTCTGTGAGCATTGTTTAGGGTCTAATATATTAATTACTCTTGAGTCTTCTTGGTTTGTGTTATCTAAGAGCTGGATTGCCTCGACACTTATATGTTAAAGAACTCTTTGTTCATGACTTCTGGCGAACTTACTCCATTCCTAAGTCCCGGTGAAGATTAGAGTTGCGGCTGTGCAAGGTTGCATCTACGATGTTCCTTGGTATCTTGTTCTGTTGTTAATGAATTACTTTGATGTTGATTTGCTGGCACAGCCCCAAATTTGGATGCCAGGTTCTATGATTTGCTTATAGAGAAGCAATTGTATGTAGGAATGTTTTCCTATTAACCAGTACATCGGAACCTAGTGTCTAGACTCATACCCATGGAGGTATAATACTAATGGAGATGCCATGAGGCAATTGTTTTGCATATGATACGTTTTATTAAAAATGACCCCACTGGGCGTGGCTTAAATGGTTGACTAAGCAGGGTCGTATTCAAATATAATTAAAGTCCGTATGCAGAATTACAACTTTTAAATGACTTACTTACCTAAGATGTGTTTCAACATGATCGATTCGAAATTAATTTGATGACATTGCGCAATTATGACTTATACACTATTTACTATTATTTATTAACTGTTTTCCGACCAAGCCAATGCCAAGACCATAAAAGAGATTAATATTATTATATTGTTCTGTCTTCGCCGAAACCGTCCGATATATGACCTGTGTGATCGAAAATCAACGTTCGAATAACACTGTGCATCAGATTTGTTAATCTCTTTGTGCTTTAAAACTAAAACCCGAACTACGATTTTTCGTTCAAGGACTCTCTTGTCTTGATCAAAGCTGCCAATGTCAAAATCTGACAAGGAGAAGAATTATGACATCAAATTACCAAACCAAAAACCAAACCACTACAGGGGCGTTTGATTTGAAACTCGAGCGAGCGTCGAGGAGATCGAGAAGCGATGACGTCACAATAGAGCATTCAATCAAATCAAATAAAACAGAGTAAAAAACATTACCTCGCTTTTTGTGATTCTTGTTTCTGGTTTGTGTGTCAAAATAGTGAGCAAAAAGTAAAAAAAAAAGTTTAATAGTAAGGGGCAATGTCCCTGAAATGCAGCACATACCACAAATGGCCGCTTCGCTTTTTCATACTCCATGACTGTCATTACTGGTGATTACGTTTGGATAGAGAAAATGTATTTTCCAAACACACATTTTATTTTTTTTATGACGAATAATTTTAGATATAAGATAAAAGCGGCTGAGTAATTTGTTGACTTCTTGTCTGGTCTTTAATGTTGAGATTCAAATTTGTTTGTAGGCTAATTAAAAAGAGATAGGTAGAGACAATGACAAATTTCTCCCTCTTCTCGAACCTTTTGCTCTGAGAATATCGAGCTCGCTCTATGGTCTCGCTCCAAAGCAAAACAAACACTTTAGGGATCTCTCGAAGTGTCAATTCAAACACGTTTGCAGAGCTCGGAGATCTCCGATGATCAAATCAAACGCACCATACGTGAGTTGTGAATAAATATATTTCAGTAAAAATACAGCTGAGTTTGTAGAAAGGACAATTAATTACTTTTAAATGTAAAACATGTAGGTCTTTCTTCTGCAGATGACCTACATTAAAAATATGACCCGCTACAGTCAAAAGTTTAAAAATACCAAACATTCAGCTAGGTATGACTTTATGGTTAAAAGTAGATGGAAGAAAACCATGATCAAAACTACTCTGTCAAAACCAATCGGAACTAAAAAGACTGAGATAATAGTTGTTGGTTTTATTTATGTTTGAAATAATTAATTATATAGGGTAGGTACACATAGATGGCGACCGCGTAAAGCACGAGTAGTGAGAGCTCCTGAATATCTGTGCAAATTAGTGGTAAATTGAACATAAATATTATTTATAATTAAACATAGTTGCAAAGTGAGTGCATTCTACCAACGCATAAAAAAATTTAACAGAAAAAACCATTATTTATTGAAATATTAGCAATATTGTAAATATAGCGTACCACACACGTACGATGTCTACAAAACAAACAAGAAGTGCAAGCCAATCTGGTACAGGGTTGGATGAAAATGGTATCGAGCAACTAATTATTAAGGTATGTCAAAAATTTTTATCAAAATTAGATGAAAAACTGGATAAAAGATTTGATAAAATGGAATCTAAGATAAACGAAGTTACTGCTAAGATTGTGGAATTGAAAGACTGTATAAAAACAAATGAAAAAGAAATAAATTTATTACATGATAAATGTGATGAATTTGAAATTTTTAAAAGAAAAAATTCGCTTCGCTTTAATGGAATTAAAGAAGAAGAAAATGAAAACTTGTTGTCAATTTTTACTAATTTGGTAAACAATACGATGAAAGTTAAATGTAAAATTTCAGATATATCAAATATATACAGATTAGGTAAAACTAACATACAAGGTTAACCTAGAACGATAATAATTGAATTTGTATCTTACTTAAAAAGGAACGAAATTATTAAATCAAAAGGAACCCTGAAACAGACTGGAATATTTGTTAATGAAAATTTTATCAACAAACGCTACAACCTTCTAATGAAAGCTGAAAATAAATACGGCAAAAATGAAGTTTGGAGCCGAAATGGAGGTATATTTATGAAACAAAACGATGGTATTAAGAAAATAATTTGTGAAGCTGTTATCTAAACCGATTCTACTGGGTAGTGTATGGACACTTTTAAGTAATACGCTGAATAAAATGAACTGGAACTATTGTGAATTTTAGAAAAAAAATTTTTTTGTTTTCCTTCTTTTCTAGATAGATCACGACCACAAGTTTAATTTTGTTTATGTTATATTTGAGATGGGATTTTAATTGCAAGTTGTTATTTTAATTATTACTATAATTTCAAAATGATTTTTTGGAGAGTATTTTTAAATGTCAAATGTTATTTGAGTAATTATTTATTACTAAACTTGAAAATAATTGCTGCTTTAATTAAAATTTTTTTTCAGGTTTTCTATGAGATTTAAATATCGGTTGGTTGTTATTTGTTATATTTTAAAACAAACATTTGTTACATAAATTTTCTTTCCACTTTCTATTTTTTTATTTTTTAAATATGTTTTAAATTTCAATATTAGTTTTTTCTAAAACTGAAATTATATATTCATTGAATTCAATTTTCTTTTCTATTTTATTTCTAAATTAAAGATAATACATGTCTAGTATTTTGTTACTGCTACTACTATCACGTTTTTCTTTGTATTTTATTATTCAGGTGAACTCACTATATACGTTTTTCATAGGTAGGTATGTCAAAATTGTCAATAGCATATCAGAACTGTAGGGGATTGAACACGAAAACGGCAGAATTTTATGCGAACACTTCAGAAGGTAATTATGACATAATAATAGTTGTAGAATCTTGGCTAAAGGAGGGTGTCAAGAGTGGAGAGTTAGTCGATGTTGATTCTTATAATATATTTAGAACAGATATAAATTTAGAAATTACAGGAAAGGCTTGGGGCGGTGGGGTTGTCATGGCCCTTAAGAAACAGCATAAAATTTTAAATATTACACAACATGCCTCAACTTTTGAAATTTTAGCTATAGATGTAAACATTTTTAATAAGTTTAATGTTACTATTGTAGGACTTTACATTCCGCCTAATGCTGGAGTAAATGATTACATATCTTGTTTTCAATTATTGCAAAATTATGTAAAAGATATTAACAAAATATTTATTTTTGGTGATTTTAATTTTCCCGAGATTAAAGGAATTAGTTATTTGGAATCAATGAATATAAGTACTAAAGGTAGCATTCTGATAGATTTTTTAACTTTTAATTTTTTTATACTACATAATAATGTAAAAAACTCACAAGGGAAAATATTGGATCTCGTTATTATGACTGAAGAGAATGCTAGGAATTGTAACATTATTAAGGAACGTTTTCCTTTAGTACCTGAAGACGTACTACACCCAGCTCTAGCAATGAACATTTTATTCAATAAATGTAAGAAAGAGGTTGGTACAGATAAACTCTCTGATAATAGATACAATTTTAAGAAAGCTAATTTTCACCTAATGTATGAATATATGAAAGAAATGAATTGGGATAATGTTACCGAAATAAATAATGTAGAACTTGCTTTAGAAAATTTTTATTCAAACGTATATAATATTTTTAATCAAACTGTACCTCAATATAAAACGTATGTGAATTATAAAAAATTTCCAGTATGGTTTAATGCTGATGTTATTAATTTATTGAAAGAAAAGAATTATTACTACAAAATGAAACATGTTTCAGATTATTTTAATAATATGTACATTGAAACTCGGAGAAAATTAAAATCATTAATAAGGAAAGAACATAAGAAATATTTAAAGAAAATAGAGGAAAATACAATTGCGGATGTGAACAATTTTTGGAATTGTCAACAAAAAAAGAGACGAGGGACGTCAATCACAAACATTTTACTTTGAAAGTAGTCAAGTACCTGACAAAAATATTGCCGAAAAATTTGCGGAATATTTTATGTCCGTGCATTCCTCTGAAAAATCTGTATATAATTTAGATCATGTGAACGTTACTTTAAATCAATACAATCAATGTCATTTAAATGCAATAAATTCGGATGATTATGATGAAGCGGTTAAGCGATTAAAACCAAAAAAAAGTGCTGGTAGTGATATAATACCACCTTACATTTTAAAAGGCTGTCAAGAGTGATTAAAGACACCTTTATTGCATATTTTTAATTTAATTATTAAAAACTCATCGTATCCTACACAGTGGAAATTAGCAACATATATACCAATACATAAATCGGGAAGTAAAAAGGACATTGAAAATTATAGAGGTGTTGCTATTTTGTGTGCTCCTTCAAAACTGTTTGAACACATTATTTATATTAAAATATATAAACATATTCAAAATATTTTAGTAGAAGAACAACATGGTTTTGTTAAAGGGAAATCAATCAATACAAACCTTTTCATATTTTTGGATCAAGCCACAAAATCTCTAAATAAAAAATTACAACTTGATGTAATCTTCACCGATTTCAGTAAGGCCTTTGATCAAGTTAATCATGATATTATTTTAGCAAAGTTAAATAGTTTAGGTATTACAGGACAATTATTAGAGCTACTCAAAAGTTACTTAAAAAATAGACACTTTGTTGTAAAATACAATGGAAATATTTCTTCCAAAAAAAAATCATATTCTGGAGTCCCGCAAGGATCTAATCTTGGACCACTACTTTTTTTAATATTTATCAATGATTTGCCAACTTCTGTTAAATTCTCTGATTGTTTAATGTTTGCAGATGATTTTAAGGTGTTTAAGAAAATCAAAAAACAGTTAGAGACTGTGTAGCGCTCCAGAAAGATATCAAAACAATATATCAATGGAGTTTAAATAATAAATTAAATTTTAATATAAAAAAATGTTATGTAATGTCAATTAGTCGTAAAAAGGAACCTGTTATTTTTAATTATAACATGAATGATACATCTTTAAATAGAGTTTCAGAAGTGAAAGATCTCGGAGTTACATACAATAGCCTGTTATCATATGCCACTCATATAGAAAATACAGTTAAAAGTGCTAATCGAACTTTAGGGTTTATTATAAGACAAACTTCATTATTTTCTAACCTGGAAACCATTAAATTATTATACAATACACTTGTTCTGTCAAAACTAGATTTTGCATCTATAATTTGGGAACAACAGCCACAAATGTACTTAGATACCCTTGAAAAGGTTCAAAATAAGTTTCTTCGCTATCTGTATTATAAAAAATATCATCGTTGGCCAGACTATAATGAAATAAGAACCCAGACATTAAGACAAGAATTTGAAATTCCTTCTTTGATCATTAGACGTAAACAAGCAATGATGAAATTTCTATTTAATTTAATGAATAATCAGATTTCATCTAGCACTTTATTATCTCTTGTTCCTATCAATGTTCCTCCAAAACGCACTCGTTGCTCTTTAATGTTCAATTTACAAACAACCTCTACTCATTCTCCATTCTACGCCATTCTACGTTTAGCCAACAATATAAATATGATGCGGAATTTAGACTGGACTATGTCATATCAAGAATATCGGAAAACACTTCTACATTATTTTGAAATTATGAGTATATGATCTGATATTGTTTGGTGAAATTGTGTTGTTTTCGTGTTTTTTCTTTTTCTTTTTCTTTTCTCCTTTCTAGCTTTTATTATTTATAATTTAGTGCTTTAGTAGGTATGTCATTTTTTAATTTTAAGTTCTTAATTATTTTGTTATTATCTTATACTATCCATGTAATAAGCCTGTATGGATTTTGAATAAATAAATAAATGAATAAATAAATAAATAAATAAATAAATAAATATTACTAAAATTGCAAGCAAGTACTTACTAAAGATTTCTATAATTGGTACCTATGTATAATAAATAACAATCTCACAGATGCACAGCATACAACTATACAAATGGAATTATAGAGATAATTTATTTTAAAAATAGGCATTCAGTTGAGATTTGTGATTACAAAAAGAAAACTTTAACCACTTTTTCTGATCAGTAATGTTAGTATTATAGTGAAAAAGTTTCTAGAAATTGGTGTTTTTAATCCTAATAAAGCATTGTGAATTTCCAAGAAAAGTGCATAATGAAAATTGTTTTGACCAAAATTTTGAATGTCATACCATTTAAAAAGAAACCCTGTGGCTGTGGATAACATTTGACACAAAATCTTATCATAAAAATAACTGTTTGGTTGCATTGGAGGAATAATTTCTTCATTGGTACTTTTTTAGGGTGCAAGGATGACTTGACATCACTAAATTTAAACCTTTGTTATAAGTTGTCTTTTTGCTTTAATTTCTGATACACCTGTATTGTACATACTTTTGCCAAATTTGGTAAAATTATAGGTAACTCTTCAGTTTTTCTGTGTCCCATTCTTAATAAGACACTACAAAAAAATTTTTATTATTTAAAAAAATATTTATTGACCTTCGTAATATGTTTTAAATTATATTTATTGTGTATTGTGAACAAAGTCGGCAGGTTTTTAAATTAAGGAACATCAATTTAATGTTTGTTCATTTAATTTTAATAATAATTGTAATGTGGTACATGAGCGGGCATATTATTTTATATCATGAGGATGAGGAGGTACATAGCAGTGAGTGATGGCCACAAATCTAATTAAATAATAAAAATACATCACCAGTATTTATTATTATACAGTATATTCATTATCAAAACGGTATAATAATAGGAAATTAGGATCTAATAAAAACTGCTTTTAAATACTTGAAATTTTATTCTAAATTATGTGTTACTTAAAAAGTTAGTGTAATTATAAGTTGGTTTTTAAGTTTAATTATAAAGTTAGTTATTTAAGTTTTATTATAGTTATCTAAGTTTTAATATAGTTATTTGTCTTTATTATAAAGTTAGTCAAGCCAATGTTCTTTATTAAGTTAGTTATTTAAGTTTTATTATAAATAAAGTGTATACTAACTAAACATTCATTTATTGTCGGAACAGCATTCTTCTTCAATTTGACCCTAAACTCACTTTTATCAAAAAATTCTTCCTTGAAGTGAATAGAGCACAACATGCTATTCGGTTTAGGCTCAAATTGGTCTTTTCCCACAAATTTAGACTAAATTTTGAGATATTGTGGGTCTTTTGGAAACCTATAATAAAAAAAAGTTAAGCATTCTAAAGAAAATTCTAAGTACACTCCTTATACTTACGCTCTTTCACTGAAGAGTTTTTACAATTAATTTTGGCACACTTAGTCATGATTTTTATACAAATTAATAAAAAAAAAAACACTTATTAAGATAGAAATAACGTCGAAATATTTAAATTTGAACAAAGTTCTGACAGCTCTTTGACAACTATGACATGACCACTAAGAGAGGGGGAAGGGGTGTCGTTTTTTTTTTTTGGCATGTCATCTCCATAGTATTCAACCTCATTGCTCATACCTAAATATTTTACTGAATCATCAAAAGGAATCTGAGTATTGTTTATTCTGATTGGAATATGTTGCTATTTATTTGTAAAAATTTTAGTCCAGCTATGGTTCTGGTTTATACATGTTTGATGTAGCTAGAATTGCACTGTCTTCCGTAAATATAGCTATGATATCGTGCTCAAATTTAGGTACGTCATTGGTGTATAGTAGATAAAGTACGGGACCCAGTACACTACCTTGTGGTATTCCTGCCTTTATTTCTTTTAATTCAGAATATACTTCTTTCTGTTTAATTCTGAAGTATCTTCCTGATAAATGCCATACTTTTTCAAAAGCTTGCATCGACTGCAATATAGAAAATGAGGTAAAAACAAGTTAAATGGCAATTTGATGATAATTTGATTTCATGTTTAGCTCCACTTTTAAAAATACCTTTTAGCCGGAGAGTAGCAATACAGTAGTATAGTGTGTAGAGCACTATACTAAATTAAAATGAAAAAGCACGTTGAATTGATTGCTTTGATCATTTTTATTGTAATCGGTACAATAAAACACTTTTATTGCTCCAATCATTGTTCGTTAATGTGATGGACGAAGATTCATTTAGCAGACAATCAAAGCAATGTCGTTTGTATTGTTTCATTATTGAACAGTTGAATACATTTCACGGAAAGGTTATTATTACATGATATAGTTATTTATTTAATTAGATATTTTATTTGGTTTTCCCGATTTTTACTATTTTATTACACATTTCAATTTGTTTTATTTATTTTTCGATTTAACACTTTAAATGACGAAGTACTTTTAACCAGCTACTATAGTCTATTTTTATGTATAAGAGAGTATTAAAATAATAAAGCGTTCGTAATCCATAGGCGTACCACTTCTTTTAGTAGACAGTTAAAATATTTTTTGAAGTTATTTTCACCTAATTAACCTGCTTATAACTTCTAAACAGCTGAAGGTAAAAAAGTGCAATTTTTTCTAAAATGTTTTATTTTTCCACAAGGTATGTTAAGAACATTGTGTCAAACGGGTTATGAAGGTATAAGGATTTAAACTTTGACTTTTAAACAACGTTACGTTCATAAATAATAATTTTAATATAAAAACTACTTCTTACCTACAAATCCAAATCAGAATCGAAATCAGAAGATGAACTGTCGCAACCAATATTTACAATGAGTGGCTCGATCATTTCATCAGTAATATTGTCCAACACTCACATTTTCTCTTCTTCTTTAATCGTATGATTTACTGCCTTTTCCCAGTTTTCAGGCTTTACATTATTTACAGCCTCCAAAAACAACTGTTTAACATCACTCATTTTAAAAGAATTATTTTTTCTTGAAACTTCTCCCTTTATCTGTGCCCATATCAGTTCAGTCGGGTTTACTTCGCAATGATATGGTGGTGATCTAACCACCGTCATCCCGCGATTTTTTGCAATTTCATCAATTTCATATTTTTTTAAATTTCTCTTTATGAAGGGAACATAAATAATACAAAATTCCAAATATTATCCATATCTCAAAGTGGTCCGAAGTAAATTAAAGGGAAGTAAAAGGCTCAAAGTCTGTCGACCACATAAATTTATTAGGTTGGGTTGCAAGCGCTTTCGACCTAAAAGGTCATCATCAGGCAAAAAAATTTTTGTAAGTGAGTAGGTAGGTAGGTACAATCACTATGTGTCTACAGAAAAAATTAAATATGTTGAATTAAAATTTTAAATTGTAAAAATTATATAAATTGGCACGTACTGCCTCCCTCCTAATAAATTTATGTGGTCGACAGACTTTGAGCCTTTTACTTCCCTTTAATAAATAATACAGTTCTTTTCTCACAGAACCGGGATGGAACTTAATATTCTTTGAATTTAGCCAATTTTGTAAATCTTTTTTTAACCACCTGGTTGTGAGCATTTTTTCTATAAGTCTCGAGTGATAACTTGAATTATTCATTTCTGAGGAAGAAGATCTATAATTTGTCCGAACCACTCTTTAAAAACATCAGCATTCATGTCCTCATGGTAGTCACCGGTACGAGTAGATTCAAGTCAATAACAAAACCGTTTGAACTACCGATGTGTACTATTATTAGTCTGCGCCCCTTTCCTGATGGTGTATTTAAACCAGTAGATAAATTATTTAAAAAAGCCTGTCTTCGACTTGTAACAGTTTCATCTTGCCAAAATTTATTTGGTTTATGTCCCTCGTTGATCCATGTTTCATCTAAATAAAATATATTTCTTCTTTGGTTTCTCATTTCTTCTATAGTCCTTAGGTAATTTCTTCTCCATACTACAATATCGCTTCTTTCTTTTAAAATAGACTTTCTGGAATGCTTTTTCCATAGAAAACCTATTTCTTTTAAAAGTTTCCATAGTGTGCTTCGACTCATTTCAGGGTAATCCTTCTCATCTCGAACCGTGGCAAGAATTTTGTCTACTGTCGGAAATTCTTTTCTAAAGAAGAACGCATGCACTTTCCTTCGAAGTCTTTCTTTCAAAAGATTTTCTAATTGAAATTTTGGTTTTCCTGGAGCTTTACGTGCTGTTTCAAACTCGCCATATTTCTCTTCTTTAACAACTCTCCGGTCACGTCGTATATGGGTGATCGCTGGGACGTTTCACCATTGGCTGTGTCAGTATGGCTGTGCAAGGTTGCATCTACAATGTTCCTTGGTATCTTGTTCTGTTGTTAATGAATTAATTTGATTTTGATTTGCTGGCACAACCAATATTTACAATGAGTGGCTCGATCATTTCATCAGTAATATTGTCCAACTTCCACATTTTCTCTTCTTCTTTAATCGTATGATTTACTGCCTTTTCCCAGTTTTCAGGCTTTACATTATTTACAGCCTCCAAAAACAACTGTTTAACATCACTCATTTTAAAAGAATTATTTTTTCTTGAAACTTCTCCCTTTATCTGTGCCCATATCAGTTCAATCGGGTTTACTTCGCAATGATATGGTGGTGATCTAACCACCGTCATCGCACGATTTTTTGCAATTTCATCATTTTCATATTTTTTGAATTTCTCTTTATGAAGGGAACACAAATAATACAGTTCTTTTCTCACAGAACCGGGATGGAACTTAATATTCTTCGAATTTAGCCAATTCTGTAAATCTTTTTTTTAACCACTTGGTTGTGGGCATTTTTTCTATAAGTCTCGAGATAACTTGCATTATTCATTACTATTATACAGTTCTGAGGAAGAAGATCTATAATTTGTTCGAACCACTCTTTAAAGACTTCAGCATTCATGTCCTCATGGTAGTCACCGGTACGAGTAGATTCAAGTCAATAAACCACCTTTAACAAAACCGTTTGAACTACCGATGTGTACTATTATTAGTCTGCGCCCCTTTCCTGATGGTGTATTTAAACCATTAGATAAATTATTTAAAAAAGCCTGTCTTCGACTTGTAACAGTTTCATCTTGCCAAAATTTATTTGGTTTATGTCCCTCGTTGATCCATGTTTCATCTAAATAAAATATATTTCTTCTTTGGTTTCTCATTTCTTTTATAGTCCTTAGGTAATTTCTTCTCCATACTACAATATCCCTTCTTTCTATTAAAATAGACTTTCTGGAATGCTTTATCCATAGAAAACCTATTTCTTTTAAAAGTTTCCATAGTGTGCTTCGACTCATTTCAGGGTAATCCTTATCATCTCGAACCGTGGCAAGAACTTTGTCTACTGTCGGAAATTCTTTTCTAAAGAAGAACGCATGCACTTTCCTTCGAAGTCTTTCTTTCAAAAGATTTTCTATTTGAAATTTTGGTTTTCCTGGAGCTTTACGTGATGTTTGAAACTCGCCATATTTCTCTTCTTTAACAACTCTGTAAATCGTAGATTTCCCAACACCAAGCGTACTACTAACTAATTCCACTGTGTCATCAGCACTTTTACATAAATGTTTGTCTGTAAATGATTTAAAACAATTAAATATTAATGTTTCTTCATTAAATGTTAAAAGACCGATTTTTTGTCGTTTACGCGGCCCTTCCAAATTTTCCATGATCACACTAGAATTCACACTGCACCTTGCAAGTTGCAACTAAATGACATTTAGTAAACTGTCAAGAATACACAACTTGGACCTCCTTACTAAATGGAAAACCTATGATCGTATTTTTGGTGAAATTTGTTGGGAAGGTATTTATCTACTTATAATTCGATTACTGTAAGAAATTCTTGGAATTAAAATAAAACAAAATTGGCAAATAGGTACTTATTGAAAATAATCTTAAGATACGGCTATGTAATCTTTAATACACAGGGCTTTTGGCCTGTCCAAACCTTTTTCTATTGTTCTGTACAGCTTATGTTTATAAAGGACCAATAAAAGACCCAAAACTTGTAATAGCTCAGGTACATTTATTACAATTTTAGGAAATATTTAGATTATTCTGTAAAAATATTTAAAATGACCGTACTAAGTTTTGCATTAGAAATGCTGTTTTATTACTCTCTCATACATAAAAATAGACTATAGCAAATGGCATTTTAGCGCCATTTAACTTAATGTACCTTTTGTCGCTAAACGATTCAGCAGTATATGAAGCCCTATTGGGTTTTATCAAAGCTTGCGGCTTAAAATTATAGTATAGGTTAGTTTTGTACCCTTTGTTTTTGTCAACCTAAATATTTTACAACCTTTCTTAACCGAGGTCCTCTCAATCTGTGTGTCAGTCACCCTGATAGACCCCTGGGTGTGAAACGTGTTTAACCAATTCCATACTCCTTGTTTTGGGGGGCTTTCTTTTTCTGGAATAGATAGGGTTAATAGACAGGTACGATAAAACCTAATATTATTGATTCTGGC
>OV651830.1:18289826-18306599 GCA_927349885.1 Psylliodes chrysocephalus
AATGTGGGAGATAATTCTAACAAACAGTTAAGAACCACGCTCACATACGGGGATCAATTGATAGAAATGGAAATGTGAGAATATCAGCTTCATTTCGGTCTGGGTATTAATGTTCAAAAAATGAACAGCGGAGAACAAGAATTATTAAAAAAAAAAGTCCGGTTTTCCCCGGTGTGATCAATTAAATACATTCGAAAATTAGACACTCTAAGCTTTAAAATGGTGTGCATTGAATAACAATATAATGAAATATGAGTTTTTAATTACTGCTTGTTTCAAAGATTTTTAGAACTGCAAAAACGTATGAAAAATGCAAATAAACAAATCAATTTTGTTTTAAAACGCCAGGAAGATACTGAAAAAAATTTCTGAAATCATTCGAGACATCTCAAGATCCCATTTAAAACAAAAATGGGATAAAAAACTATTAAAAGAAAAAAAATATGAATGAATTATTACAAAGTGGTCCAAAATAGTGGGAAAACGCAACTTTGACCCCTTTTTCAATATTCTTGACAGAAAATAACGGGCTTCAAGGCACATGGATCGATACCTATGGGTTTTCCTATTGTAATGAACTTTGAATCATCGAAAAATATCAATTTTTGACCGAGTTCTGAAACAATTTGTCCACCCGTTTACAAGCTAATCAACATTGCTATAGAGATAACGCAGGGGCTGAACGAGGGGACTTTTGATTGCGGTTATCTCGAAACCTGTCGAATTCCCGACAAAAATGATAGGGGCCATTTTTGTAGATAATGATAAGATCTTTCTCTTTTATCTGAACAAAAATTCTCTAATTTGCATATTGTTGAAGATATTGGCGGGAAACCAGTTTTAGGGTCCATTTTGGACCCTTTCCGACGCAGCAGAGTTGGTAAAAGTTTTCGACCTTGGAAGCGACCGCCGAGACCTAAGAGTTGAGCCACAACGGAAATCTGGACCGACTTAATGTCAAGTTAGTCCCTTCAGTTACTGGACTATTGGTCAACGTACTTATTGTTTCTAATATTTTCTTAGAGCATTCTAAGAACATTTAGGTCAAATTATTATAAGTAAAATCGAGCATTTTGTAGAAAACATTTTTGAATAAAATATAGTTTAGGTCTATATTGAATTTAAAATTTTCCCGTCATATTTTGCCCAAATCTACCAATTCTTTGCCCTTGTTGGCAGAAATTTTCATGATGTTAAATATAGCATATATATCTTATCTATAGTCTATTTTCATGTATAAGAGAGTATTAAAATAATATGCGTTCGTAATCCATAGGCGTAGCACTTCTTTTAGTAGACAGTTAAAATATTTTTTGAAGTTATTCCTCGAGTATACACTTATATTTTCACCTAATTAACCTGCTTATAACTTCTAAACAGCTGAAGGTAAAAAAGTGCAATTTTTTCTAAAATGTTTTATTTTTTCACAAGGTATGTTAAGAACATTGTGTCAAACGGGTTATGTAGGTATAAGGGTTTAAACTTTGACTTTTAAACAACGTTACGTTCATAAATAATAATTTTAATATAAAAACTACTTCTTACCTACAAATCCAAATCAGAATCGAAATCAGAAGATGAACTGTCGCAACCAATATTTACAATGAGTGACTCGATCATTTCATCAGTAATATTGTCCAACTTCCACATTTTCTCTTCTTCTTCTTCTTCTTCTTCTTCTTCTTCTTCTTCTTCTTCTTCTTCTTCTTCTTCTTCTTCTTCTTCTTCTTCTTCTTCTTCTTCTTCTTCTTCTTCTTCTTCTTCTTCTTCTTCTTCTTCTTCTTCTTCTTCTTCTTCTTCTTTTTCTTCTTCTTCTTCTTTAATCGTATGATTTACTGCCTTTTCCCAGTTTTCAGGCTTCACATTATTTACAGCCTCCAAAAACAACTGTTTAACATCACTCATTTTAAATGAATTATTTTTTCTTGAAACTTCTCACTTTATCTGTGCCCATATCAGTTCAATCGGGTTTACTTCGCAATGATATGGTGGTGATCTAACCACCGTCATCCCACGATTTTTTGCAATTTCATCAATTTCGTATTTTTTGAATTTCTCTTTATGAAGGGAACACAAATGATACAGTTTTTTTTCTCACAGAACCGGGATGGAACTTAATATTCTTTGAATTTAGCCAATTCTGTAAACCTTTTTTTAACCACTTGGTTGTGGGCATTTTTTCTATAAGTCTCGAGTGATAACTTGCATTATCCATTACTATTATACAGTTCTGAGGAAGAAGATCTATAATTTGTTCGAACCACTCTTTAAAGACATCAGCATTCATGTCCTCAGGGTAGTCATCGGTACGAGTAGATTCAAAGGTCAATAAACCACCTTTAACAAAACCGTTTGAACTACCGATGTGTACTATTATTAGTCTGCGCCCCTTTCCTGATGGTGGATTTAAACCAGTAGATAAATTATTTAAAAAAGCCTGTCTTCGACTTGTAACAGTTTCATCTTGCCAAAATTTATTTGGTTTATGTCCCTCGTTGATCCATGTTTCATCTAAATAAAATATATTTCTTCTTTGGTTTCTCATTTCTTTTATAGTCCTTAGGTAATTTCTTCTCCATACTACAATATCGCTTCTTTCTATTAAAATAGACTTTCTGGAATGCGTTTTCCATAGAAAACCTATTTCTTTTAAAAGTTTCCATAGTGTGCTTCGACTGATATCAGGGTAATCCTTATCATCTCGAACCGTGGCAAGAACTTTGTCTACTGTCAGAAATTCTTTTCTAAAGAAGAACGCATTCACTTTCCTTCGAAGTCTTTCTTTCAAAAGATTTTCTAATTGAAATTTTGGTTTTCCTGGAGCTTTACGTGCTGTTTGAAACTCGCCACATTTCTCTTCTTTAACAACTCTGTAAATCGTAGATTTCCCAACACCAACCGTACTACTAACTAATTCCACTGTGTCATCAACACTTTTACATAAATGTTTGTCTGTAAATGATTTAAAACAATTAAATATTAATTTTTTTTCATTAACTGTTAAAGGACCGATTTTTTGTCGTTTACGCGGCCCTTCTAAATTTTCCATGATCACACTAGAATTCACACTGCATCTTGCAAGTTGCAACTAAACGACATTTAGTAAACTGTCAAGAATACACAACTTGGACCTCCTTACTAAATGGAAAACCTATAATCGCATTTTCGGTGAAATTTGTTGGGAAGATATTTATCTACTTATAATTTGATTTCTGTAAGAAATTCTTGGAATTAAAATAAAACAAAATTGGCAAATAGGTACTTATTGAAAATAATCTTAAGATACGGCTATGCAATCTTTAATACACAGGGCTTTTGGCCTGTCCAAACCTTTTTCTATTGTTCTGTACAGCTTATGTTTATAATGGACCAATAAAAGAACCAAAACTTGTAATAGCTCAGGTACATTTATTACAATTTTAGGAAATATTTAGATTATTCTGCAAAAATATTTAAAATGACCGTACTAAGTTTTGCATTAGAAATGCTGTTTTATTACTCTCTCATACATAAAAATAGACTATAGTGAATATTACAAGATCAGTGGATTGTACTCTATAAAGAAATATGCATTAACATTGCATTTACATTGAAATTCAATTTCAATTATTACGGTAAACTTTTTCGACCCGACCGCTGCTGCGGTATATAAAACGTAATTCTATGCAACAAAAAGGAAAAACTGTTTCTCTTATTGAATTTTTTGCTAATAACAAATTCAAATGGAAAAGCGGGTACCACCAAAGCATAAAGATTATTATTAATAAACACAATGGAATCATAAACAAAAAGATCTATTCTATACAGTTATGAATCCCACTCATTTTTATGTAGACGTGACGGTCCGACGTGGTACTGTTATTTCTATTAAACAAGACATTAAAGACATTATGGTTCTTTGACGGAAATGTCTGTCTTGCGGTATTTGATAAACTAAATAAATCAAATTATGGATTAGGGTTCTTAAAGGATGGGCGAGAAAGGTCGTAGGATGACGCCTTGTAGGCGTTGTATCAACTATTGTTTCGGGCAAATTTTAAACTTTCTACAGGGTCTTCAATTATACCTGTATCCCACGTGATCTAATGATATCAAAAATATGTCACTGAAGTTCCTCTGGGATTGGTAATATTAATAAATTTTTATTCAATTCTTTAATTAGTTATTTTTAAATATAAAAACATTTTTTTCAATTTTATATATTTTAATTTTCGATATAATTCGCAACAATTGTAATTCTAACAATTGAATCCATTTGGAGAGAAATTACAATAATCAACCTTAGAAGCGCCGTTGAGGTTGATTCCACTCCAGCTCCAATTGTTGCAACCTCCAGCTCCACATAGAATGTACACTCTTTGGGAATTGGAACCACTCAAAGTACCATAAATGTTCTGCATAGTAAGCTCCTTGATTTTGATATTGCCTAAGGGTTTGTGGGTGTCACCATCGTTTGTGTAGTCTTGTTGTACATTGATACCGTAATATGCAATACCTACAAATGAGGGAATTAAACAAAAGCTAAAAGGAGACATAATAACAAAACTAAATCAGAAAAGGAAAAACTTACAGTTAGATGATTATGACATTTTTGTAGTAGGAGAGAAAAGGGGACATGAAAGATCTCGATTGGAATGACTGAAGGAAATGCAAGAAGATCTACCCAGGGGGTAGAGGAAAATGCAGAAACATTGTAAAGAGTATTAGCTAAGAGTCTGGTATACCTTAATATAAACTATTTTACCTGAAAGTTGTATATTTTTATAAGTGACAGCTGAAATCTCTCCCGTTTGAGGTCCAGCAATGGACTTGACGTGTATACCAAGTCTTGAATTATGAACAGCAGAATTTTGGAAAGTAACGTTGTGAACAGTATTGAGAGCGTAAGTATTATACACACCAACTGCAATACTTAAACCATGTCCTCCTGTGCATTGCATGTTGTCAAAAAGAAGATGTTGACCCTGGTTGACGCAGATGCAGTCATCTTGGTTCCAAACGCTGGTGTCTTTGATAGTTACTTTGTACGATTTTGCAACATCGAAACCATCGGTGTTAGCTCCTCCTTGCTATATAAGAGAATTAAAAAATATTAAGTATTATTTAAAAATCAACCAAGAATTATGGGGTACAAGTTGAAGAATTGAAGAAAACAACTCTAGTTTCCAATATTAATGGATAACATGTTTCCTTTCACCAGTGATCAACCAAACGGAGTCCTGAGCCTTCAGAAGTGAAGATTGTTCAAGGAAAAGTCCCAAATTTACTTCAATATGATATCTGATGTAATAGAAATAAAAAAATAGTAGATACAATAAAAATACAGGATAAAATAGAATAATTTTACAAATATTTCGTTACTATTTCTATTTAAGTAAGTTACTGACTTATAAAATTGATGAGTCCAGGAATATTATTTTTCATGTTCCTCGATTATCTGCAAAGTCTGCAAGCATTTTTTTACCTTCCAATGTCTAAAATAAATTAACTAACTTGGGTGCCATAGCATCACGGGATCGAGAGCAATAAAAAGGCCGACAAACTTGCAGAAAGAGGGTTTAGAACAGTGGTCGTCAACATGTCGATCGCGAGCTACCGGTAGCTCGCGGAGGCAATTCTGGTAGCTCTCACAACGATTTTAATTTAAAAAATACAAACTGCAAAAATCAGAGAAGCTTCCGAAAATTCCACAAAAAAATCTAATTGTCATAATATTAAACATAAACAGCGGCAACGTTGCGGTGAGCGATCTGCCGCTGACGCCATCAAGCTAGAATCGGCTAGAACCGACCAGCCGGACCAGCGCGTTAGTGTTCGAGAACGATCAGGATTGCTTTGAACGGGATAAATACGCACGGCGCGGCGACAGTGTGGCCAGATTGGGCGCTATCGCGCAAATTGGGCTCTTTTCAGCAGTCATTTGCGCCGGAAAAAATCTGAAAAGCGCAAAGCGCAAATTGGGCGCTTTTATTGAACCGCACTGCGCCGCAGACTGGAATATTTTTATTCATATTTTTCCATCCATATCTAAAATTCGAAGTTAGACAGAAAACCGTGAGGGTTTCAAAAAGTTGCAAAGACACGTAAGCCGTAACAGTAGGCGGAACTGTATTGCTAATGCTATGTGGCTAAATGTCAAAGGAAAACGGATCGGTACAGAAAAGAAGACTTCTTGACAGCTTAACCTTACTTAATTTACGTTTGCTTGTCAAATATGTTAGCGTCTTTTTATGTAGCAAATATGACGTCATTTGGATGAAATTCCCAATTAGCAGATAGTATACTTTTTTAAAAATGAAGTAACCTTTTTCATTTTCTCCATAATAATATAATTACAAATACTGTAATAAAAAAATCGCGTTTCGCATTTTAATTGCCCATTTTGGACACTTGCGCTTTTGGGCGCTTTTCCACAACTGAACTTGCGCCTTAGGTTTTTAAAATCTGGCAACACTGCGCGGCGAAATTGCGCTTAGTTTAAAACTGAACGCGTAACCAACGTCCAGCGGTTGGGTTAGTAGAGAACAACAAAAAATAATATTATGGCAAGCAGTTGTAAGAAGGTAAAGACATACCACTTTCATTCGGAATGGGAAGAACAATACTTTTTTACAGAAGTTAAAGATAAAAATGTGTGTTGGTTATGTAATACTTCGGTCTCCGTTGCTAAAAAAGGAAATATTGAGAGACATCATAAAACTGTACATTCTAATTTTGAAGAATCATTCCCACTACATTCTGCCGCCAGAAATGAGAAACTGAAACAGTTAAAAAAGCAGTTAATTGGACAACAATCAATATTTTTTAAACAGTCAACAAAAATAAGGCTGCAACTGAAGCATCGTACCGTGTGTCCCAGATAATTGCACAAAAAAAGAAACCTTATGAAGACGGGAAAATGATAAAACAGGCGTTTTTAGAAGCTGCTGATTCGTTATTTGCCAACTTTAGAAATAAAGACGAGATAGTTTCAGCTATAAAATCTATGCAACTTTCTGCTAATACAGTGATGAGACGTGTAGAAGTAATGAGCAATGATATTTTTTTACAGTTAAGAACTGACTTAGATAACTGTGTTTATTTTTCACTTCAACTGGATGAATCAACAGATGTCGTTGACACTGCCCAGATGGCTGTGTTCGTCAGGATGGTTTTTAGTGATTTTACGATTAAAGAAGATCTTTTGAAGTTTATTCCACTGAAAGGACACACTACTGAACAGGAGTTGTTTTCTCATTTAAAAAATATTATTTCTTTCGAGAAAATTCCAATATCGAAAATGGTAGGCTTGACAACCGATGGCGCTCCAGCTATGGTGGGTTGTGATAAGGGTCTGGTGGCGTTATGTCGTAAAGATGAAACTTTTCCGCAATTTCTCTGTTACTACTGCATTATCCATCAGCAAGCTTTATGTGGAAATTTCCTGAAACTAAACAACGTTATGAAACTGGTGGTAAAAATTGTGAACAAGATTAGAGCTCAAGCGTTACAAAGAAGATTATTCAAAACCTTGGCCGATGAAGTTGACTGTCAATACGGGGACCTACTCCTTCACTCTGAAGTCCGATGGTTAAGTAGAGGACGGGTGCTGAAACGTTTTAATGATGTCCTATCTGGCATATTTCAATTTTTCAAACAACGCGATGAACCGACTCCGGAACTAGAAAATTCAATCTGGCTTAGAGATTTTGCTTTTCTCGTGGACATTACAGAGAAATTAAACGAACTTAATTTGCAGCATCAGGGGAGAGACAAAGAACTAGCGGAAATGATTTCTGATATAAAAGCATTTATCAAAAAGCTGGAGTTTTGGGAACAAAACCTAATTAATAGCGAAGCCAAGCATTTTCCTATTCTTTCAGAAAAAATATCTCAAAATCCATTAGAACCCTATGACAGCAAATATCATGTAGAAATAGTTTCTACCCTGAAGAATAACTTCAAAAATCGTTTTAAGGATTTCAACGAAATGGCTTTAGTAGCGCAGTTTGTTGTTTCACCCTTTATGGAAATTAATATCCAACAGTTTGCAACTTGTGTTATGCAGAACTTTGGCGAAGACATCGCAGCAACAGAAATGGAAGTAATTGAGTTTCAAAATGATTTAGCCTTAAAATCGTTAGTCTCAAGTACCAAATGTATCTGGCCTATTGTAACTAAAGGCAAATATTCAGTTCTATGCCGTGTTGCCTTGAAAGTGAAAGCATTATTCAGTTCAACCTATTTGTGTGAATCTTCTTTTTCCAATATGAAGTTTATTAAGAACAAATATCGCAATCGACTTACAGATGAACATTTGGATAATAATTGTATTCGAATGGCTGTATCAAATTATACTGCAAACATTAAAAAAATTATCGATGAGTCTGAGTTTCAGCCTTGTCATTGAACGTGCTTTTTTATTTTTCAATGTTTATGTTCATGATAGTGCGTTACTTTTTTGTTGTTATTATTAACTATTTTTAAATCTTACGTAACATGCCGTTGTGGCTGGATAAAAGTTTGTGTTTATTTTTCAAACACCTTCGTTTGGTAGGTAGGAATGTAGCTATGAACAAGTACGTACTAGTAGTATTAGTTATTTTGTTATTAGTTTATTATTAGTACCTATGTATTATGTATTACCAGTTAATTAGTAAAATAAATACATGTTATGATAAATTAACTGTGGATTATTTCATTTACGTTGCGTTACGTGGCTTCCGTGTGGGTAGCTCGCTGTTTATTCCAAAATTAACAAAGTAGCTCAACACATTGAGAGGTTGGCGACCACTGGTTTAAAAGATATAAACTTTAGAATACCAAAATGTACACTTCGAGGTTTCATAAAAGACTGGATTTGGAGAATATCCCAAAAATATTTATAGGAAGACCATGTTCAAACAAAATAGCAAAACTACACTATATAAATAGGGCATGTCCCAGTAAAGGAACCGTCTATTTTGTCGACTTTATTACAAGGAACAAATAGCCATAATCATAATGTGCAACTGCGAAACAGTATCACAAAATACAAGCTCTTTTTGAACAACCACAGATTGATCCAAAAACATGTAGAACACATCCTGTCGAGGACTTTTACGAACTTGTACAAGATAAATGTTACAGAGTCCAAACAGTTTAGGTACGCAGAATGCTTTTCAAATTAATCCTTTAACCAATTACTTACTGTGTCTCCATCTTTAGAATCTATATTCCAGTTTTGCAAAGTTAAGTCATGCGAATCGGAAATTCCAATACAAGTGTGTGGGCAATTTTTAACTTTGATATTCTTGAACACTGAGCCACTAGTGGCTTGAATGAGCATAAATTGAGGCTTCTTTTTTTGGCTGTGATCACCATGTCCGTCCCACCATTTCTCTCCTCTTCCGTTCAACAAATGACCTGAAATATTTTGAAAAGGTAATTATTAATTAGAATTAAAATATAACAAGGTTCAGTTTTATGACCATTGCTATTTACAATCTATATAAATAGCTAACACTCAGAATTATTTATTAAGAAATGTTTCTTACTTGATGATCCTTGTACTGTAATACTGTTTCCAGTGATCCACATTAATGGACCAGTCCATTGTGTATAACCAAAACTAATTTCACCGTTAAAGGTTAAAGTCGTACCAGATTGAAGAGCAAGTTTCAAAGTTTGTCCAGGCGGTACAGCAAAACTGCCTACATATATATTTTTACAATTGGCAGTAACTGAAGCTACGTCTACGTATCTGTTAATGTTACAGCCGCTGTAATTGTCTGAAGCTGAAATATACAATTATATAACTAATAAAAAATTCTTAAGTCAATAAAATATTAATTAAGGTATATAGAAAAGTTTTTTATATTTATTAATGATTTTAAAACGATTAAACAAAGGTAATTCAAATAGGTTGAGCTACTTTATGATGATGACGAAGATATTTCATTAATAAAAACTAAAATATATTTGTACTCACTAGCATTTAAAATCGGTGAAGCTGTGGATACAGCTACGACTACAAATAAGTAACACAGACCTAGAATCTTCATAGTGATAATCAAATTAAAACTATCAATACATTCTGATTAGGTTTTTGCTATTTATATACATATTTAGTAAAATAATCAATTTGATTCATCTATCATTCAAGTGTAGTACATCTAATATCCAAATGTATACGTCAATCGTTTTTTTTTCTGTATTTTAAACTGGAAAATTCCTTATCTATTAAATTTGTAGAGACTTTTTTAAATGCTTGAGATAGTATTCAAAAACAATACAGGTACATTATAAAAGGGGGAACAATAGTACAAATATATACAACGTATTCCATTCTGGTGAGCATATTTTAAGAACTGGTTTATTTGAGTTTTAAAATGGTTTTATTGTGGTAAATAAAAATATACTGATTTTAAAGTTACCTTATAGATATACTGTGGGCACTTAAAAGCTTTTTAGCATTTAATACTGGTTTTAAAGTATCTAATAAGATTCGCTAATAAGCATAATTAATCCTAAACGTTTATCTTGTTGTAATTTTAAAATAGTTTAGTTTAAATTACTTTAAAACTACTTAGTTTTATGAAGGACTTGCAGGTTGTTTGGTTTTATTACGTTCTAGATTGTGAATTTACAGTGTTTAAGTAGTTTTAAAAAGATTCTTAATGTAACTAATAAAACCTATTATTAAATCCATTATTTATCCATCAATCAAATATGGCACAGTATCTATATGTAATACATACATTAGAACAGTGGTCGCCAACCTCTCAATGTGTTGAGCTACTTTGTTAATTTTGGAATAAACAGCGAGCTACCCACACGGAAGCCACGTAACGCAACGTAAATGAAATAATCCACAGTTAATTTATCATTATATGTATTTATTTTACTATTTAACTGGTAATACATAATACATAGGTACTAATAATAAACTAATAACAAAATAACTAATATTACTAGTACGTACTTGTTCATAGCTACATTCCTACCTACCAAATGAAGGTGTTTGAAAAATAAACACAAACTTTTATCCAGTCACAACGGCATGTCACGTAAGATTTAAAAATAGTTAATAATAACAACAAAAAAGTAACGTACTATCATGAACATAAACATTGAAAAATAAAAAAGCACGTTCAATGAGAAGGCTGACACTCAGACTCATCGATAATTTTTAATATACGTATAATTTGATACAATCATTCGAATACAATTATCAAAATGTTCATCTGTAAGTCGATTGCGATATAATAAACTTCATATTGGAAAAAGAAGATTCACACAAATAGGTTGAACTGAATAATGTTTTCACTTTCAAGGCAACACGGCATAGAACTGAATATTTGTCTTTACTTACAATAGGCCAGATACATTTGGTACTTGAGACTAACGATTTTAAGGCTAAATCATTTTGAAACTCAATTCTGCATAACACAAGTTGCAAACTTTTGGATATCAATTTCCATAAAGGGTGAAACAACAAACTGCGCTACTAAAGCCATTTCGTTGAAATCTTTAAAACGATTTTTGAAGTTATTCTTCAGAGTAGAAACTATTTCTACATGATATTTGCTGTCATAGGGTTCTAATGGATTTTGAGATATTTTTTCTGAAAGAATAGGAAAATGCTTGGCATCGCTGTTAATTAGGTTTTGTTCCCAAAACTCTAGCTTTTTGATAAATGCTTTTATATCAGAAATCATTTCCGCTAGTTCTTTGTCTCTCCCCTGAAGCTGCAAATTAAGTTTGTTTAATTTCTCTGTAATGTCCACGAGAAAACCAAAATCTCTAAGCCAGATTGAATTTTCTAGTTCCGGAGTCGGTTCATCGCGTTGTTTGAAAAATTGAACTATGCCAGATAGGACATCATTAAAACGTTTCAGCACCCGTCCTCTACTTAACCATCGGACTTCAGAGTGAAGGAGTAGGTCCCCGTATTGACAGTCAACTTCATCGGCCAAGGTTTTGAATAATCTTCTTTGTAACGCTTGAGCTCTAATCTTGTTCATAATTTTTACCACCAGTTTCATAACGTTGTTTAGTTTCAGGAAATTTCCACATAATGCTTGCTGATGGATAATGTAGTGGTAACAGAGAAATTGCGGAAAAGTTTCATCTTTACGACATAACGCCACCAGACCCTTATCACAACCCACCATATATAGCTGGAGCGCCATCGGTTGTCAAGCCTACCATTTTCGATATTGGAATTTTCTCGGAAGAAATAATATTTTTTAAATGAGAAAACAACTCCTGTCCAGTAGTGTGTCCTTCCAGTGGAATAAACTTCAAAAGATCTTCTTTAATCGTAAAATCTCTAAAAACCATCCTGACGAACACGACCATCTGGGCAGTGTCAACGACATCTGTTGATTCATCCAGTTGAAGTGAAAAATAAACACAGTTATCTAAGTCAGTTCTTAACTGTGAAAATATCATTGCTCATTACTTCTACACGTCTCATCACTGTATTAGCAGAAAGTTGCATAAATTTTATAGCTGAAACTATCTCGTCTTTATTTCTAAAGTTGGCAAATAACGAATCAGCAGCTTCTAAAAACGCCTGTTTTATCATTTCCCCGTCTTCATAAGGTTTCTTTTTTTGTGCAATTATCTGGGACACACGGTACGATGCTTCAGTTGCAGCCTTATTTTTGTCGACTGTTCTTAAAAATATTAATTGTTGTCCAATTAACTGCTTTTTTAACTGTTTCAGTTTCTCCTTTCTGGCGGCAGAATGTAGTGGGAATGATTTTTTAAAATTAGAATGTACAGTTTTAAGATGTCTCTCAATATTTCCTTTTTTAGCAACGGAGACCGAAGTATTACATAACAAACACACATTTTTATTATCTTTAACTTCTGTAAAACAGTATTGTTCTTCCCATTCCGAATGAAAGTGGTATGTCTTTACCTTCTTACAACTGCTTGCCATAATATTATTTTTTGTTGTTCTCTACTAACCCAACAGCTGGACGTTGGTTAAGCGTTCAGTTTTAAACTAAGCGCAATGTCGCCGCGCCGTGCGTATTTATCCCGTTCAAAGCAATCCTGATCGTTCTCGAACACTAACGCGCTGGTCCGGCTGGTCGGTTCTAGCCGATTCTAGCTTGATGGCGTCAGCGGTAGATCGCTCACCGCAACGTTGCCGCTGTTTATGTTTAATATTATGACAATTAGATTTTTTTGTGGAATTTTCGGAAGCTTCTCTGATTTTTGCAGTTTGTATTTTTTAAATTAAAATCGTTGTGAGAGCTACCAGAATTACCTCCGCGAGCTACCGGTAGCTTGCGATCGACAGGTTGGCAACCACTGCATTAGAACAACAAAAAAGAATATCTAACACATTAAGGATTTTGATTATTTATTATTTTTTTAATCTTATACATGTAATATTCAATTCAATTTACCTAACTAATTTATTCATTTTATTCTTAATCATAACATTTAAATCCGTTTGGAGAGAAGTTACAAGAATTGCTTTTAGTAGCACCGCTGAGATTGATTCCATTCCAATTCCAATTATTGCATCCTCCAGCTCCACAAAGAATATATACTCTTTGGGAATAAGGACCACCCAAAGTACCAGAAATGCCCTGCATAGTGAGCTGCTTGATTTTGATATTGCCTAATGGTTTGTGTGTGTCGCCATCATTTGTATAGTCTTGTTGTACGTTGATTCCGTAGAATGAAATACCTACAAATCGTTTTCAAGCATTAATTTTTATTTGGATTTAGGTTAGATTATTTATTAAGTTAATATGAACTACTTCTAAAATAACAAGGCTCTCAAATACTGATTATGTAAGGAAAGTTAATGGATAAACTAACAAATGTTAAACAATGACAATGCAAGAAACTAAAAATTAACATTTAAACACAAAAAGGAAGTATTCAAAATTAACAAGGAATAAAGAATAAATTATGGGTGTAGAGTTAAACAAAAAAAAATGAGATTAGATACAACATCAGAAAGTATCAAAATAGGAAAACATGAATTTGAAATAGTATAAAAACTATTCACTACAAATAAAACCTTCCACACAAATAAAAAAATATTTAAAAACGAATTACATAGAACACGAGAATGAAGGAAACATAATAATCAGACGCAGCAGAAAAAATAAGAATTACTAAGAATAAGGGGAAGAATTATGGAAAGATACAATTATAGAGCAATAAAGGGACCAATTTAAATCACAAAAGAAAAATACAGAATTAGAATAAATGAAGGAATTAAACAAAAGTTAAAAGGTATAACAAAAATTAAGCAATCTACGGTTAGATAGTTGGATACTTTCGAAATGTAGACATTTGGTTTATTCAATATTACAAAGGGATCCAGAAAGAAGCAGGAGACGTGGAAGATTTATATCAGAATAGTTGATGGAAGTGAAATATCATCTATGCAGAACAGAAGTGAATAATTTGCAAGAAAAAGTACAGGATAGATAAAGGAAAATGGAAGAACATTGTAAAGAGTATTATGTAAAAGATTGGTATATTTAAATATAAACTGTCTTACCTGAAAGTTTTATATTTTTATAAGTAACATCTGAAATCTCCCCCGTCTGAGGACCAGCGATGGTTTTGACATGGATACCAAGTCTTGAATTTTTAACAGCAGAATTTTGGAAAGTAACGTTATGAACAGTATTGAGAGCGTAAGTATTATACACACCAACTGCAATACTTAAACCATGTCCTCCTGTGCATTGCATGTTATCAAAAAGAAGATGTTGACCCTGGTTGACGCAGATGCAGTCATCTTGGTTCCAAACGCTGGTGTCTCTGATAGTTACTCTGTACGATTTTGCAATATCGAAACCATCGGTGTTAGCTCCTCCTTTCTAGATAAGAGCATTAAAAAAAATAAGATTTATTAAAAAATCAACTCAAACACAACTCGGTATCATCCGGTCTAATGGACCAAGCTTTAAGAATTATGGGGTAGAAGTTGAAGCATAGAGAAGTCAGTTGAGAGATGACAGCACTAAGGTTGTCCAGTTCCGAAATATAAAAAACAACCTCGTAGAATTAAGAAAAATAAAACTAAGCAATTAAGACAGTCTATTATAATTTGAAGATGTTACTAAGTATTTATCTTATTATTTACTAAACCACTGAAAGTTGTTATATTTGACATTAAACTCCATTATATAACTTTACTTTTGAATAAATTTATTACATACCAAAAGAGGAAATATTTTTAAAAATCATTTTGAATTTCTTCTTAGAGTTTTTAACAAATTGAAGATTTGTACATTGCAAAACTAATTATCTCTAGTGCGGCATCAATTTGAAAGATGCTGTTAATGTACAATGTAAATAGTAAGGGTCCTGATACTGTTCCCTGAGGTAGTCCAAACAATATACGGTAAAAAAAATATAGGAGAAAATGGAATAATATCACAAAAGGGTAGCATTGGAAAAACTATAATTTTACAGCTAAATATAAAACGGAAAACAAACTAATAAAATTTATAGAGGTGGAAAATATGTACGAAAATAATAAAAATTAAGTAAGTAAAGAGTATGTACCACATACCAATAAATATAAAATAAAAACGCAACAAAGATTGGCCAAAATAGATAATATTTAATATTGAACAAGTTTTACTTACTGTATCCCCTAATTTAGAATCGATATTCCAGTACTGCAAAGTCAAGTCATGCGAATCGGAGATTCCAATGCAAGTGTGTGGGCAATTTCTAACTTTGATATTTTTGAAGACTGAGCCGCCGGTGGCTTGGATGAGCATGAATTGAGGCTTCTTTTTGTTGCTGTGATCACCATGTCCGTCCCACCATTTCTCTCCTCTTCCGTCCAATAAATGAGCTAAAAATGAACGATAATGAAGGGCATACATGTTAAGCAAGTGTTTAACATGTGAATTATTAACCCCATCAAAATGGGTTACTGCTTTTTATTTTGCTAACATAATTGATTAAAATTGTCTATTGCCGACATTACGGAATGTTTCTTACTTGATGATCCTTGTACTGTAATGGCGTTTCCAGTGATCCACATCAATGGACCGTCCCACGGTATATAACCGAAATTTATGTTACCGTTAAAGGTTAAAGTGGTACCAGGTTGAAGTGCAAGTTTCAAAGTTTTTCCAGGCAATACAGAAAAACTGCCTACATAGATGTTTTTACAATTTGCAGTAACTGAAGCTACATCTTCGTATCTATTAATGTTACAACCGCTGTAACTGTCCAAAGCTGAAAAATACAATTATATGATTAATAAGAATCCTTAAATTGACAAAATATGAAATAAATTATATAAAAAGGTTGCTTTTTGAAAATATTATTTTAAAAAAAATTTAATGATGAAAATTTAGAAAGTTCCAACGGTATTCTATTTCTTAAGTTTATTAGTTGCCTTATGCTTCTTTTACTATCGAAATTTCTTGGAAATATTTAAAATAATGCTAATAGATTAAGTCTAGTATTCTCAACGTAATCTCCAACATTAAAAAGTTGGTCTTGAGAGTGTCCTATGAAAGGGTATGATATGAAGTTCTCAAATCTCTTGGGCATAACTCAGTGACCTAAGCAATGCAAACAAAGACTATTGCGCTCTAATCCAGACTCAAAATAAAATAGTTTCGGGATATATTATGACATGCTCATCAATACAGATAGCAGGCAAGCACTACTCACCCTGAACAAACCACGAATTTATTCAGGATTGGTACTAGAATGCTCCAAAGCTTTGGTCGAAGTATGCATCAACAATGTGGTCACCTTAAGATGGATCCAAGATCACATTATTACGAAAGGTAATCG
>OV651830.1:18307099-18339099 GCA_927349885.1 Psylliodes chrysocephalus
TACTCAAAATCTATTAATGTGTTTGTCACATTTAAGAGTGATATGATAACAATTTAAGAAGAAGTCTGTAGTTTCACAGTAGACCAAGGCCATTCATGTAGTGAAATGAATACCATTGCGGTGCATAAAATACTCTAAAAGAAATGCATTGCATTTTAAAAATATTGATATTCAAAGCACTAAAGTTTAAACGAAAATTCTGAAAATCAATAGTTTTCAGTTAGAAGAAATTAAAAAATAAAATCAAACCTGCAAAAATCGCACAAAAAACCAAACTATTTTTTTTGTAAAAAGACTTTTTTGTCGACTCGAATGCGAAGTACAATAAGTAGAAGGCCTCAATAATAAATAAAAACTAAAAACAATAAAAGTTTTAATACAAAAATTGTCTCAAATTGAGAAAAATAAAACTTTGTATAGTAATAAAAAAACAGACAGACATTTTAGATGCATGAATTGGTGTCAAAATAATACAGATAAATTTTTGTAAACACTTCAATTAAATGAATATTTTTATTATTTGTTTGTTTTTTAACATCCTTCACTAGAGATTTTGGGTAAGATATACAAATTAACATCAAAATGTCATAGATAGAATGTTCCAAATACTCGAGCTTATTTAAATGATTATTTTGTTAAACATATAAATATGGTAACAGTTTACCAATATTTATAATTCCTTTTTGGATACCACCATGAACAGTATAAGTTTATGCTCCCTTTTCATTATTGTAGCTGCTTCCACAGCTTCACCAGTGTTTAATTCAAGTAAGTAAATACTTTAATTTTTAATCTAACCATAAAAGTTTTATTACTAGTTGATTTAGCATTTTGTCAACTGAATTTCAAAATTTTCCTCCTTTATTTTTTACTTCATTGTCTAGTTTTATCCAAGAGTCTATCTGTATCTGTAACGTGTGGAGGTTACCCCCACAGCACTTAGGCCCCAATAGGCATATGCATCCTCCTAATATGATAGGCACCTCCTAGATCGTGAGCCAACATACAGATTTAATGTAGTTGACAACGTCGCCAAGAGTTCGAATTCTGATAGCCCTATGATATGGAGATGCTTCCGTACTTGGCAATGATCAGTCAGCAGGCCTGTGATCAGGCGTAATTGACTATTCATAGTTAAGTATCCCTGGCAACTCTGTAGTTTCTGGTTTCATCTCATCTTTCCTTGAATTCCACAATGGAATGTTTTTTAATTAGGTCTGTCACTACCGATGTTGTCATTGTCAGTTCAATAGAAGGGCCAGGTCCAAAAAGTATTTGGTTGGCTGCTTTCTTGGTTAGTGAATCAGCAAGACGGTTATCTTTCGTTATAATGTGATCTTGGATCCATCTTAAGGTGACCACATTGTTGATGCATACTTCGACCAAAGCTTTGGAGCATTCTAGTACCAATCCTGAATAAATTCGTGGTTTGTTCAGGGTGAGTAGTGCTTGCCTGCTATCTGTATTGATGAGCATGTCATAATATATCCCGAAACTATTTTATTTTGAGTCTGGAGTAGAGCGCAATAGTCTTTATTTGCATTGCTTAGGTCACTGAGTTATGCCCAAGAGATTTGAGAACTTCATATCATACCCTTTCATAGGACACTCTCAAGACCAACTTTTTAATGTTGGAGATAACGTTGAGAATACTAGACTTAATCTATTAGCATTATTTTAAATATTTCCAAGAAATTTCGATATTAAAAGAAGCATAAACTTAAGAAATAGAATACCAGTTGGAACTTTCTAAATTTTCATCATTAAATTTTTTTTAAAATAATATTTTCAAAAAAGCAACCTTTTTATATAATTTATTTCATATTCTGTCAATTTAAGGATTCTTATTAGTCGTATAATTGTATTTTTTAGCTTTGGACAGTTACAGCGGTTGTAACATTAATAGATACGAAGATGTAGCTTCAGTTACTGCCAATTGTAAAAACATCTATGTAGGCAGTTTTTCTGTACTGCCTGGAAAAACTTTGAAACTTGCTCTTCAACCTGGTACCACTTTAACCTTTAACGGTAACATAAATTTCGGTTATATACCGTGGGACGGTCCATTGATGTGGATCACTGGAAACGCCATTACAGTACAAGGATCATCAAGTAAGAAACATTTCTTAATGTCGGCAATAGACAATTTTGATCAATTATGTTAGCAAAATAAAAAGCAGTAACCAATTTTGATGGGGTTAATAATTCACATGTTAAACACTTGCTTAACATGTATGCGCTTCATTATCGTTCATTTTTAGCTCATTTATTGGACGGAAGAGGAGAGAAATGGTGGGACGGACATGGTGATCACAGCAACAAAAAGAAGCCTCAATTCATGCTCATCCAAGCCACCGGCGGCTCAGTCTTCAAAAATATCAAAGTTAGAAATTGCCCACACACTTGCATTGGAATCTCTGATTCGCATGACTTGACTCTGCAGTACTGGAATATCGATTCTAAATTAGGGGATACAGTAAGTAAAACTTGTTCAATATTAAATATTATCTATTTTGGCCAATCTTTGTTGCGATTTTATTTTATATTTATTGGTATGTGGTACATACTCTTTACTTACTTAATTTTTATTATTTTCGTACATATTTTCCACCTCTATAAATTTTATTAGTTTGTTTTCCGTTTTATATTTAGCTGTAAAATTATAGTTTTTCCAATGCTACCCTTTTGTGATATTATTCCATTTTCTCCTATATTTTTTTACCGTATATTGTTTGGACTACCTCAGGGAACAGTATCAGGACCCTTACTATTTACATTGTACATTAACAGCATCTTTCAAATTGATGCCGCACTAGAGATAATTAGTTTTGCAATCGTTTTGTACAAATCTTCAATTTGTTAAAAACTCTAAGAAGAAATTCAAAATGACTTTCAAAAATATTTCCTCTTTTGGTATGTAATAAATTTATTCAAAAGTAAAGTTATATAATGGAGTTTAATGTCAAATATAACAACTTTCAGTGGTTTATAGTCTATTTTTATGTATGAGAGAGTATTAAAATAATAAAGCGTTCGTAATCCATAGGCGTATCACTTCTTTTAGTAGACACTTAAAATATTTTTTTAGTATACACTTATATTTTCACCTAATTAACCTGCTTATAACTTCTAAACAGCTGAAAGTAAAAAAGTGCAATTTTTTTTAAAATGTTTTATTTTTCCACAAGGTATATTAAGAACATTGTGTCAAACGGGTTATGTAGGTATAAGGGTTTAAACTTTGACTTTTAAACAACGTTACGTTCATAAATATTAATTTTAATATAAAAACTACTTCTTACCTACAAATCCAAATCAGAATCGAAATCGGAAGATGAACTGTCGCAACCAATATTTACAATGAGTGGCTCGATCATTTCATCAGTAATATTGTCCAACTTCCACATTTTCTCTTCTTCTTTAATCGTATGATTTATTGCCTTTTCCCAGTTTTCAGGCTTCACATTATTTACAGCCTCCAAAAACAACTGTTTAACATCTCTCATTTTGAAAGAATTATTTTTTCTTGAAACTTCTCCCTTTATCTATGCCCATATCAGTTCAATCGGGTTTACTTCGCAATGATATGGTGGTGATATAACCACCGTCATCCCACGATTTTTTGCAATTTCATAAATTTCATATTTTTTGAATTTCTCTTTATGAATGGAACACAAATGATATAGTTCTTTTCTCATAGAACCGGGATGGAACTTAATAGTCTTTGAATTTAGCCAATTCTGTAAATCTTTTTTTAACCACTTGGTTGTGGGCATTTCTTCTATAAGTCTCGACTGATAACTTGCATTATCCATTACTATTATACAGTTCTGAGGAAGAAAATCTATAATTTGTTCGAACTACTCTTTAAAGACATCAGCATTCATGTCCTCATGGTAGTCACCAATACGAGTAGATTCAAAAGTCACTAAACCACCTTTAACAAAACCGTTTAAACTACCGATGTGTACTATTATTAGTCTGCGCCCCTTTCCTGATGGTGGATTTAAACCAGTAGATAAATTATTTTAAAAAGCCTGTCTTCGACTTGTAACAGTTTCATCTTGCCAAAATTTATTTGGTTTATGTCACTCGTTGATCCATGTTTCATCTAAATAAAATATATTTCTTCTTTGGTTTCTCATTTCTTTTTATAGTCCTTAGATAATTTCTTCTCCATACTACAATATCGCTTATTTCTATTAAAATAGACTTTCTGGAATGCTTTTTCCATAGAAAACCTATTTCTTTTAAAAGTTTCCATAGTGTGCTTCGACTCATTTCAGGGTAATCCTTATCATCTCGAACCGTGGCAAGAACTTTGTCTACTGTCGGAAATTCTTTTCTAAAGAAGAACGCATGCACTTTCCTTCGAAGTTTTTCTTTCAAAAGATTTTCTAATTGAAATTTTGGTTTTCCTGGAGCTTTACGTGCTGTTTGAAACTCGCCACATTTCTCTTCTTTAACAACTCTGTAAATCGTAGATTTCTCAACACTAAACGTACTACTAACTAATTCCACTGTGTCATCAACACTTTTACATAAATGTTTGTCTGTAAATGATTTAAAACAATTAAATATTAATGTTTTTTCATTAACTGTTAAAGGACCGATTTTTTGTCGTTTACGCGGCCCTTCCAAATTTTCCATGATCACACTAGAATTCACACTGCACCTTGCAAGTTGCAACTAAACGACATTTAGTAAACTGTCAAGAATACACAACTTGGACCTCCTTACTAAATGGAAAACCTATAATCGCATTTTCGGTGAAATTTGTTGGGACGGTATTTATCTACTTATAATTCGATTACTGTAAGAAATTCTTGGAATTAAAATAAAACAAAATTGGCAATTAGGTACTCATTGAAAATAATTTTAAGATACGGCTATGTAATCTTTAATACACAGGGCTTTTGGCCTGTCCAAACCTTTTTCTATTGTTCTGTACAGCTTATATTTATAAAGGACCAATAAAAGACTCAAAACTTGTAATAGCTCAGGTACATTAATTACAATTTTAGGAAATATTTAGATTATTCTGTAAAAATATTTAAAATGACCGTACTAAGTTTTGCATTAGAAATGCTGTTTTATTACTCTCTCATACATAAAAATAGACTATAGTAACATCTTCAGATTATAATTGCTTAGTTTTATTTTTCTTAATTCTACGAGGTTGTTTTTTATATTTCGGAACTGGACAACCTTAGTGCTGTCATCTCTCAACTGACTTCCCTATGCTTCAACTTCTACTCCATAATTCTAAAAGCTTGGTCCATTAGACAGGATTATACCGAGTTGTGTTTGAGTTGATTTTTTAATAAATCTTATTTTTTTAATGCTCTTATCTAGAAAGGAGGAGCTAACACCGATGGTTTCGATATTGCAAAATCGTACAGAGTAACTATCAGAGACACCAGCGTTTGGAACCAAGATGACTGCATCTGCGTCAACCAGGGTCAACATCTTCTTTTTGATAACATGCAATGCACAGGAGGACATGGTTTAAGTATTGCAGTTGGTGTGTATAATACTTACGCTCTCAATACTGTTCATAACGTTACTTTCCAAAATTCTGCTGTTAAAAATTCAAGACTTGGTATCCATGTCAAGACCATCGCTGGTCCTCAGACGGGGGAGATTTCAGATGTTACTTATAAAAATATAAAACTTTCAGGTAAGACAGTTTATATTTAAATATACCAATCTTTTACATAATACTCTTTACAATGTTCTTCCATTTTCCTTTATCTATCCTGTACTTTTTCTTGCAAATTATTCACTTCTGTTCTGCATAGATGTTTCACTTCCATCAACTATTCTGCTTCTTCCTGGATCCCTTTGTAATATTGAATAAACCAAATGTCTACATTTCAAAAGTATCCAACTATCTAACCGTAGATTGCTTAATTTTTGTTATACCTTTTAACTTTTGTTTAATTCCTTCATTTATTCTAATTCTGTATTTTTCTTTTGTGATTTAAATTGGTCCCTTTATTGCTCTATAATTGTATCTTTCCATAATTCTTCCCCTTATTCTTAGTAATTCTTATTTTTTCTGCTGCGTCTGATTATTATGTTTCCTTCATTCTCGTGTTCTATGTAATTCGTTTTTAAATATTTTTTTATTTGTGTGGAAGGTTTTATTTGTAGTGAATAGTTTTTATACTATTTCAAATTCATGTTTTCCTATTTTGATACTTTCTGATGTTGTATCTAATCTCATTTTTTTTTGTTTAACTCTACACCCATAATTTATTCTTTATTCCTTGTTAATTTTGAATACTTCCTTTTTGTGTTTTAATGTTAATTTTTAGTTTCTTGCATTGTCATTGTTTAACATTTGTTAGTTTATCCATTAACTTTCCTTACAGAATCAGTATTTGAGAGCCTTGTTATTTTAGAAGTAGTTCATATTAACTTAATAAATAATCTAACCTAAATCCAAATAAAAATTAATGCTTGAAAACGATTTGTAGGTATTTCATTTTACGGAATCAACGTACAACAAGACTACACAAATGATGGCGACACACACAAACCATTAGGCAATATCAAAATCAAGCAGCTCACTATGCAGGGCATTTCTGGTACTTTGGGTGGTCCTTATTCCCAAAGAGTATATATTCTTTGTGGAGCTGGAGGATGCAATAATTGGAATTGGAATGGAATCAATCTCAGCGGTGCTACTAAAAGCAATTCTTGTAACTTCTCTCCAAACGGATTTAAATGTTATGATTAAGAATAAAATGAATAAATTAGTTAGGTAAATTGAATTGAATATTACATGTATAAGATTAAAAAAATAATAAATAATCAAAATCCTTAATGTGTTAGATATTCTTTTTTGTTGTTCTAATGTAGTGGTAGCCAACCTGTCGATCGCGAGCTACCGGTAGCTCGCGGAGGCAATTCTGGTAGCTCTCACAACGATTTTAATTTAAAAAATACAAACTGCAAAAATCAGAGAAGCTTCCGAAAATTCCACAAAAAAATCTAATTGTCATAATATTAAACATAAACAGCGGCAACGTGCGGTGAGCGATCTACCGCTGACGCTCTCAAGCTAGAATCGGCTAGAACCGACTAGCCGGACCAGCGCGTTAGTGTTCGAGAACGATCAGGATTGCTTTGAACGGGATAAATACGCACGGCGCGGCGACATTGCGCTTAGTTTAAAACTGAACGCGTAACCAACGTCCAGCGGTTGGGTTAGTACAGAACAACAAAAAATAATATGGCAAGCAGTTGTAAGAAGGTAAAGACATACCACTTTCATTCGGAATGGGAATAACAATACTTTTTTACAGAAATTAAAGATAAAAATGTTTGTTTGTTATGTAATACTTCGGTCTCCGTTGCTAAAAAAGGAAATATTGAGAGACATCATAAAACTGTACATTCTAATTTTAAAAAATCATTCCCACTACATTCTGCCGCCAGAAAGGAGAAACTGAAACAGTTAAAAAAGCAGTTAATTGGACAACAATCAATATTTTTAAGAACAGTCGACAAAAATAAGGCTGCAACTGAAGCATCGTACCGTGTGTCCCAGATAATTGCACAAAAAAAGAAACCTTATGAAGACGGGGAAATGATAAAACAGGCGTTTTTAGAAGTTGCTGATTCGTTATTTGGCAACTTTAGAAATAAAGACGAGATAGTTTCAGCTATAAAATTTATGCAACTTTCTGCTAATACAGTGATGAGACGTGTAGAAGTAATGAGCAATGATATTTTCACAGTTAAGAACTGACTTAGATAACTGTGTTTATTTTTCACTTCAACTGGATGAATCAACAGATGTCGTTGACACTGCCCAGATGGCCGTGTTCGTCAGGATGGTTTTTAAAGATTTTACGATTAAAGAAGATCTTTTGAAGTTTATTCCACTGAAAGGACACACTACTGGACAGGAGTTGTTTTCTCATTTAAAAAATATTATTTCTTCCGAGAAAATTCCAATATCGAAAATGGTAGGCTTGACAACCGATGGCGCTCCAGCTATGGTGGGTTGTGATAAGGGTCTGGTGGCGTTATGTCGTAAAGATGAAACTTTTCCGCAATTTCTCTGTTACCACTGCATTATCCATCAGCAAGCATTATGTGGAAATTTCCTGAAACTAAACAACGTTATGAAACTGGTGGTAAAAATTGTGAACAAGATTAGAGCTCAAGCGTTACAAAGAAGATTATTCAAAACCTTGGCCGATAAAGTTGACTGTCAATACGGGGATCTACTCCTTCACTCTGAAGTCCGATGGTTAAGTAGAGGACGGGTGCTGAAACGTTTTAATGATGTCCTATCTGGCATAGTTCAATTTTTTAAACAACGCGATGAACCGACTCCGGAACTAGAAAATTCAATCTGGCTTAGAGATTTTGGTTTTCTCGTGGACATTACAGAGAAATTAAACAAACTTAATTTGCAGCTTCAGGGGAGAGACAAAGAACTGGCGGAAATGATTTCTGATATAAAAGCATTTATCAAAAAGCTAGAGTTTTGGGAACAAAACCTAATTAACAGCGATGCCAAGCATTTTCCTATTCTTTCAGAAAAAATATCTCAAAATCCATTAGAACCCTATGACAGCAAATATCATGTAGAAATAGTTTCTACCCTGAAGAATAACTTCAAAAATCGTTTTAAAGATTTCAACGAAATGGCTTTGGTAGCGCAGTTTGTTGTTTCACCCTTTATGGAAATTGATGTCCAAAAGTTTGCAACTTGTGTTATGCAGAACTTTGGCGAAGACATCGCTGCAACAGAAATGGAAGTAATTGAGTTTCAAAATGATTTAGCCTTAAAATCGTTAGTCTCAAGTACCCAATGTATCTGGCCTATTGTAAGTAAAGACAAATATTCAGTTCTATGCCGTGTTGCCTTGAAAGTGAAAGCATTATTCAGTTCAACCTATTGGTGTGAATCTTCTTTTTCCAATATGAAGTTTATTAAGAACAAATATCGCAATCGACTTACAGATGAACATTTGGATAATTGTATTCGAATGATTGTATCAAATTATACTGCAAACATTAAAAAAATTATCGATGAGTCTGAGTGTCAGCCTTCTCATTGAACGTGCTTTTTTATTTTTCATTGTTTATGTTCATGATAGTGCGTTACTTTTTTGTTGTTATTATTAACTATTTTTAAATCTTACGTGACATGCCGTTGTGACTGGATAAAAGTTTGTGTTCATTTTTCAAACACCTTCGTTTGGTAGGTATGAATGTAGCTATACGTACTAGTAATATTAGTTATTTTGTTATTAATTTATAATTAGTACCTATGTATTATGTATTATCAGTTAAATAGTAAAATAAATACATATAATGAAAAATTAACTGTGGATTATTTCATTTACGTTGCGTTACGTGGCTTCCGTGTGGGTAGCTCGCTGTTTATTCCAAAATTAACAAAGTAGCTTAACACATTGAGAGGTTGGCGACCACTGTTCTAATGTATGTATTTCATATAGATACTGTGCCATATTTGATTGATGGATAAATAATGGATTTAATAATAGGTTTTATTAGTTACATTAAGAATCTTTTTAAAACTACTTAAACACTGTAAAGTCACAATCTAGAACGTAATAAAACCAAACAACCTGCAAGTCCTTCATAAAACTAAGTAGTTTTGAAGTAATTTAAACTAAACCATTTTAAAATTACAACAAAACGTTTAAGATTAATTATGCTTATTAGCGAATCTTATTAGATACTTTAAAACCAGTATTAAATGCTAAAAAGCTTTTAAGTGCCCACAGTATATCTATAAGGTAACTTTAAAAGCAGTATAAACTCAAATAAACCAGTTCTTAAAATATGCTCACCAGAATGGAATACGTTGTATATATTTGTACTATTGTTCCCCCTTTTATAATGTACCTGTATTGTTTTTGAATACTATCTCAAGCATTTAAAAAAGTTTCTACAAATTTAATAGATAAGGAATTTTCCAGTTCAAAATACAGAAAAAAAAACGATTGACGTATACATTTGGATATTAGATGTACTACACTTGAATGATAGATGAATCAAATTGATTATTTTACTAAATATGTATATAAATAGCAAAAACCTAACCAGAATGTATTGATAGTTCTAATTTGATTATCACTATGAAGATTCTAGGTTTGTGTTACTTATTTGTAGTCGTAGCTGTATCCACAGCTTCACCGATTTTAAATGCTAGTGAGTACAAATATATTTTAGTTTTTATTAAAGAAATGTCATCGTCATCATCATAAAGTAGCTCAACCTATTTGAATTACCTTTGTTTAAGCGTTTTAAAATCATTAATAAACATAAAAAATAGAAAATTGGTTAGAACTTATTTCAGGATCTTCCCTATTTAATATTCTTAATTTTTATCATAGCTTTTCATCAATTTATCTGCGTTTTCTGTATACCTTAAGAGGAGTATTTACTTGTCTTTAGAGCAGAGCATGCAAGGGTTTCGTAGTACCCCACTTTTAAAGTTTATTTTTGACATATTTTAAAAGAAAAAAATATGTGCGTGTAGGTAAAGGTTAAATCTGTGTCCTCTGGAAACACTTTTTCAAAATTTCAATTTGTTTTTTCTAAAAAAAAAAAAAACAAAAAAAAAAAAACACAACACAACACTCGACTTTTTTTATTTTCTCAATTTTTTTTATAAAAAACTAAATTGAAAAGTGGTTCCAGAAAGAAAAGTTGCAAAATAAAATTCAAAATGATTATATGCAATATGCCTTGCCAGAACTAGTTGACAGCAGAGCTAATAGAGACATGGAAGTACGAGACAGAATGCCAAATAAATGGTGAGTTTAACAGTACGGGTTTTTTATGAATTTGTTCTAGAAGTTGTACCTCATTATAACAGATTATTCAAACAATAAAAATAATTTTTGTTAAAATATAAATAATAACATGCTGAAACATTATATCTGATCGCTACATATTATAAAACCAAAGGTACCTTTTCATTTAACTATGGCTACTCCAAGTTTAAATATTATAAATCCGCTTGAATATAAAAAATAACAGGTATAGAAAATATTTTTTAAAAACCTAGTTTATTTAAAAATATAAAATGTCATGAGACCGTTTATTGTTTGTTTACATTGGCCTCCTGTTTTTGTTACTTTGACTTTTTGTATCGAGGACATATTATTATGTGATATAGAAGGGAATGTATTGCTAAACTATGGGCGCTTTTCTACTCTTAATCAATTATGATTAGTAGAGTGTATATATTAAAATATTCGCTCTAGAAAACGATTTACCCCCCCTATGTCACAAGCTGAATTTTTCAGAGATAAAAGGTCATGATAAGGTAACCCTTATTCCGGAGGTAACACAAAATTAGACTGTGCAGAAGGGCACTATCATCATAAATCCAGATATTGATACCGCCGAATAAAAAAAAATATTTAATTTTTGGTTCAATGCACATTAAAATCTTTGTAAGGAGTAATTTTTTATACTTATTTAAAAAAAATTTCAGCCCTTCAAAAATTTGTTTAAAAAGTCATTTTTTTAAATATAATTTTATCATTTAACAAAAAGGAAGGCCCTAATGAAAAACGTAGTATAGTTCTGTTTCTCTCTACGTGTCGGCTGATGCATCACATTATTGATATGCTCAAATTTTTTTCATTTTTTTTATTATAAAACTTTTCGTTAGGTGCCAATGGACAAAGTGTCATATTGTCTGTTTTTACTAAAAAATTAATAAGTGTGTTACATATTAAAGTTCCTAATAAATTGGGAAGAAATATAGACAATTTTTAGGTTTTTATTACATCTACATTCGTCCAATTATAGCTGAATGCCTGAATATATTTGGGTGAGTTGGGTAAGTTTTCGTTAAACATTTTAATTACGGATTTGTTATTGCAAGAAGCAAAGACACAAATGATATCAAAATATGACTTCTTAATCCTTGCATGGTCAACAGTTTCTTCACAATATTTTATTAGCAAAGGATATGGACAGAAGCATTAGGTAATTATGCCGAAATATTTAAGTTTGATCTGACAGCCTCTCCCATGTCTCTAACAGTAAATGGGTATCTCGGCACCTCTACAAATAAGAGTTTATTGGGAAATATTTTAGAGCAATATGACCCACAAAGACTTACCTGCACCTAGGTGATCTTGCAAAACTTGTCACATTTTTATGCTCTTTTGAATTAAAATAAAATGAACTCTGTGCAACTTCCGGTTATACCGGAAGTGACCACTAACTTCGTTATTTTAAAGGGAATACCCCATATTTTTTTTTAATTTTAGATTCAGCATGAAATTCTGTAAACAACGATACCCCATTTGCCTATTCTAGTCATAGCGGATTTGGCGTTATTCAATTTTTTTCTACATTTTTAGTCGTCGGTAGACATTTTCTTAAAGTCGTCTATCTCAGGTACTATATCTATCAGATACTTAAAATTTTAACCAGAGGTAGTAGATGGGATGTACTTCTTGAGAATATTTAGTTATTCATTATTTGTTGTATGAAATTTTTTAAACATAAAAAACTTTTTTATTTTAAATTGAACACCCTATATATTTTTTAAATTTTAGATTCAGCATGAAATTCTGTAAACAATGATACCCCATTCGCCTATTCTAATTATAGTGTATTTGGCGTTATTCAGTTTTTTATAAACTTTTATATGTCGGCAGACATTTGCTTTTTTAAATTTACTTGTACATCGTTTGTTCGACTGTGTGTTTGGAAATTATTTTAAAAAATAAATATTTTAAACATGAAAATTTTTTTATTTTAAATGGAAAATCCTGTATATTTTTATTTCATTTTGTTCAGAAAATTATTTTTCATTGATCTTTATTTGCACTATTAATTCCCTATAATTATCTCTCGCCAATTTTAAGAAAATTTAAATTTAAATTTTACGCATGCACCTACATAATATAGTATGGTTTTACATTTTCATTTTTTATCTTAGTATGCCGTGGAAATATGCTAAACAACAATCTGTCAACAAACTGAATTGTCATATTTCTATGTATTTAAGTTGTGTATTTTTTGCGTTCAAAATATGGAAAATATTGAAGAATATACCAACCAAGATATTCTTAATTTATTTTACATTCATGGAGAATGTAATCGAATCAAAAGTAGAACCTGCCGCATGTTTAATGAACGATACCCTCATTTACCACCAATGAACAGACAGAAATTTGATAGAATCGAAGCAAACTTTTTGAATAATTTTAAACAAAACCCGGGAAGAAACCGTCAACATTATGTCCGAGATGAAGAAGTTAATCTAATTAACGTATTAGGGTATTTTAATGCGTAGAAAAGTTCATGAGTTGCGAGATGGTGATCAAATAAGACGAACTGAATTATGCGAATGGTTATTGGTACGAATTCAAGAAGATCCCGAGATTTTAAACAAAATTTTGTGGTCAGACGAGTCGAAATTTACACGTAAATGGATCATCAATCGCAAGCAATGTCATTTCTGGGCAAACGAAAATCCACATTTTTATCGTGATGCACAATTTCAGTACGAATTTAGTTTTAATGTGTTTGCAGTGATCGGTTTTGGAAGAGCTTTTTATTACATTTATAATGAAAGACTGACCTCAGAAAGATACATTAGAATTCTTAGAGAAGTAGTTGCCGACATTTTAAACCAGCTACCAAATAATAATTTTTGGTACCAGTTGGATGGTGCCCCAGCACATTCAACATACTATGTAAATCAAGAAATTACAGCACTCTTTGAAGACCGATGGATAGGTCCAAATGGTCCTTGGCTTTGGCCTGCAAGATCGCCAGATCTAACTCCTGTTGATTTTTTTTATGGGGTCATATTAAAAATTTAGTGTACTCTACCCAAATTAATACTAAAGAAGAATTAGAGCAAAGAGTTCGGAATGCCTTTAACGAGTTAGATGGTGAAATGATTCGTAAAGCAACAACTAATCATGTTGAAAAAAGATTGTTAAAATGTTTAGAAGCTAAAGGGGGGGCATTTTGAACATTTGATAAAATGATTTTTTTAAACCATGTGCTTTTAATAAAAATTGTTTTTAGTTAGTATGTACCTTATCATTAAAAAAATTTAAACTTTTTAAACGACATATTTTGTTGCAGAAAACTGTAAATGTTTTTAAAAGTACATCCCATCTACTACTTCTGGCTAAAATTTCAAGTATCCAACAGAAATAGTACCTGAGACAGTCGACTTTAAGAAAATGCCTACCGGCGCGACGACTAAAAATTAAAAAAAAATGAATAACGCCAAATCCGCTATAATTAGAATAGGCAAATATGGTATCATTGTTTACAGAATTTCATGCTGAATCCTAAATTTAAAATATATATAGGGTGTTCCCTTTAAAATAAAAAAGTTTTTTATGTTTAAAAAATTTCATTTTTAAAAATAATTTGCAAATACCCCGTACAACAAATAATGAATAACTAAATATTCTCAAGAAGTACATCCCATCTACTACCTCTGGTTAAAATTTTAAGTATCTGATAGATATAGTACCTGAGATAGACGACTTTAAGAAAATGTCTACCGGCGACTAAAAATGTAGAAAAAATTGAATAACGCCAAATCCGCTATAACTAGAATAGGCAAATGGGGTATCGTTGTTTACAGAATTTCATGCTGAATCTAAAATTAAAAAAAAATATGGGGTATTCCCTTTAAAATAACGAAGTTAGTGGTCACTTCCGGTATAACCGGAAGTTGCACAGAGTTCATTTTATTTTAATTCAAAAGAGCATATTCGATTATGTATACTCAGAAAATGGCGAAAATACAAATTAATTTATTCTCCATAAAGTTGTAATGCCCGCCTTACGTGGGACACGGTGTATATACTGTGCTTATACCTTCCATAAATAGTTTATATTTTACTTTTTTATTTTTCTCAAAAAATAATCATGAAGTAATACACCCTATAAAACATTATTCGCCTTCATAGCGGATAAATCAATAATACCTATTTAAAATAATGTAAGAGGGTCAAACAGATTGCATACATTTCATCCCTGAGAGAGACGCATACAGTCAAGAGACTGCTTCCTTTCCTGTAAAACCATGACATCAGTAATTGTTTATTGCTATATTTTTGTTAATTTCATAGCAATACACAGGCGAAACTTTTATGAAGAATATTTTTTTTTCGTTTAGGTCTTCGTTTTTCATCAAATGAAAGGTATATTTATAAAAGAAGATTTTTTAACCAAATTAGTCGACAGCCAAAATAAGTTTTAATCTACACCATACCATTGAGTAAAAAAATATAACTTCGTTTACTCAATGACCATACTTATATTGTAAAATACATAGGTAATATTATTTTGTGCTATTGTGGAATATTTTTCGATTCCTTTGTCTTCAACTTCGCGCGTTAAAGTTTAGAATATGCATCCCTCGTATCTACATGCAATTGTTAAAATTATGAATGAATGCTGATTTTGTTTGATCTCGGAAGTAATTTTATAGTATTTAGGCACCCTTAAGTTGTAATTTTTATACCTACTAAACTACCGTTGCCCCGCAGGTCTTTTAGTTTGTAATGTAAATTTTCCTCTTAATATTTTATTGACTTAAGAATTTTTTATTAGTTATATAATTGTATATTTCAGCTTCAGACAATTACAGTGGCTGTAACATTAACAGATACGTAGACGTAGCTTCAGTTACTGCCAATTGTAAAAATATATATGTAGGCAGTTTTGCTGTACCGCCTGGACAAACTTTAAAACTTGCTCTTCAATCTGGTACGACTTTAACCTTTAACGGCGAAATTAGTTTTGGTTATACACAATGGACTGGTCCATTAATGTGGATCACTGGAAACAGTATTACAGTACAAGGATCATCAAGTAAGAAACATTTCTTAATAAATAATTCTGAGTGTTAGCTATTTATATAGATTGTAAATAGCAATGGTCATAAAACTGAACCTTGTTATATTTTAATTCTAATTAATAATTACCTTTTCAAAATATTTCAGGTCATTTGTTGAACGGAAGAGGAGAGAAATGGTGGGACGGACATGGTGATCACAGCCAAAAAAAGAAGCCTCAATTTATGCTCATTCAAGCCACTGGTGGCTCAGTGTTCAAGAATATCAAAGTTAAAAATTGCCCACACACTTGTATTGGAATTTCCGATTCGCATGACTTAACTTTGCAAAACTGGAATATAGATTCTAAAGATGGAGACACAGTAAGTAATTGGTTAAAGGATTAATTTGAAAAGCATTCTGCGTACCTAAACTGTTTGGACTCTGTAACATTTATCTTGTACAAGTTCGTAAAAGTCCTCGACAGGATGTGTTCTACATGTTTTTGGATCAATCTGTGGTTGTTCAAAAAGAGCTTGTATTTTGTGATACTGTTTCGCAGTTGCACATTATGATTATGGCTATTTGTTCCTTGTAATAAAGTCGACAAAATAGACGGTTCCTTTACTGGGACATGCCCTATTTATATAGTGTAGTTTTGCTATTTTGTTTGAACATGGTCTTCCTATAAATATTTTTGGGATATTCTCCAAATCCAGTCTTTTATGAAACCTCGAAGTGTACATTTTGGTATTCTAAAGTTTATATCTTTTAAACCAGTGGTCGCCAACCTCTCAATGTGTTGAGCTACTTTGTTAATTTTGGAATAAACAGCGAGCTACCCACACGGAAGCCACGTAACGCAACGTAAATGAAATAATCCACAGTTAATTTATCATAACATGTATTTATTTTACTAATTAACTGGTAATACATAATACATAGGTACTAATAATAAACTAATAACAAAATAACTAATACTACTAGTACGTACTTGTTCATAGCTACATTCCTACCTACCAAACGAAGGTGTTTGAAAAATAAACACAAACTTTTATCCAGCCACAACGGCATGTTACGTAAGATTTAAAAATAGTTAATAATAACAACAAAAAAGTAACGCACTATCATGAACATAAACATTGAAAAATAAAAAAGCACGTTCAATGACAAGGCTGAAACTCAGACTCATCGATAATTTTTTTAATGTTTGCAGTATAATTTGATACAGCCATTCGAATACAATTATTATCCAAATGTTCATCTGTAAGTCGATTGCGATATTTGTTCTTAATAAACTTCATATTGGAAAAAGAAGATTCACACAAATAGGTTGAACTGAATAATGCTTTCACTTTCAAGGCAACACGGCATAGAACTGAATATTTGCCTTTAGTTACAATAGGCCAGATACATTTGGTACTTGAGACTAACGATTTTAAGGCTAAATCATTTTGAAACTCAATTACTTCCATTTCTGTTGCTGCGATGTCTTCGCCAAAGTTCTGCATAACACAAGTTGCAAACTGTTGGATATTAATTTCCATAAAGGGTGAAACAACAAACTGCGCTACTAAAGCCATTTCGTTGAAATCCTTAAAACGATTTTTGAAGTTATTCTTCAGGGTAGAAACTATTTCTACATGATATTTGCTGTCATAGGGTTCTAATGGATTTTGAGATATTTTTTCTGAAAGAATAGGAAAATGCTTGGCTTCGCTATTAATTAGGTTTTGTTCCCAAAACTCCAGCTTTTTGATAAATGCTTTTATATCAGAAATCATTTCCGCTAGTTCTTTGTCTCTCCCCTGATGCTGCAAATTAAGTTCGTTTAATTTCTCTGTAATGTCCACGAGAAAAGCAAAATCTCTAAGCCAGATTGAATTTTCTAGTTCCGGAGTCGGTTCATCGCGTTGTTTGAAAAATTGAAATATGCCAGATAGGACATCATTAAAACGTTTCAGCACCCGTCCTCTACTTAACCATCGGACTTCAGAGTGAAGGAGTAGGTCCCCGTATTGACAGTCAACTTCATCGGCCAAGGTTTTGAATAATCTTCTTTGTAACGCTTGAGCTCTAATCTTGTTCACAATTTTTACCACCAGTTTCATAACGTTGTTTAGTTTCAGGAAATTTCCACATAAAGCTTGCTGATGGATAATGCAGTAGTAACAGAGAAATTGCGGAAAAGTTTCATCTTTACGACATAACGCCACCAGACCCTTATCACAACCCACCATAGCTGGAGCGCCATCGGTTGTCAAGCCTACCATTTTCGATATTGGAATTTTCTCGGAAGAAATAATATTTTTTAAATGAGAAAACAACTCCTGTTCAGTAGTGTGTCCTTTCAGTGGAATAAACTTCAAAAGATCTTCTTTAATCGTAAAATCACTAAAAACCATCCTGACGAACACAGCCATCTGGGCAGTGTCAACGACATCTGTTGATTCATCCAGTTGAAGTGAAAAATAAACACAGTTATCTAAGTCAGTTCTTAACTGTAAAAAAATATCATTGCTCATTACTTCTACACGTCTCATCACTGTATTAGCAGAAAGTTGCATAGATTTTATAGCTGAAACTATCTCGTCTTTATTTCTAAAGTTGGCAAATAACGAATCAGCAGCTTCTAAAAACGCCTGTTTTATCATTTTCCCGTCTTCATAAGGTTTCTTTTTTTGTGCAATTATCTGGGACACACGGTACGATGCTTCAGTTGCAGCCTTATTTTTGTTGACTGTTTAAAAAATATTGATTGTTGTCCAATTAACTGCTTTTTTAACTGTTTCAGTTTCTCATTTCTGGCGGCAGAATGTAGTGGGAATGATTCTTCAAAATTAGAATGTACAGTTTTATGATGTCTCTCAATATTTCCTTTTTTAGCAACGGAGACCGAAGTATTACATAACCAACACACATTTTTATCTTTAACTTCTGTAAAAAAGTATTGTTCTTCCCATTCCGAATGAAAGTGGTATGTCTTTACCTTCTTACAACTGCTTGCCATAATATTATTTTTTGTTGTTCTCTACTAACCCAACCGCTGGACGTTGGTTACGCGTTCAGTTTTAAACTAAGCGCAATTTCGCCGCGCAGTGTTGCCAGATTTTAAAAACCTAAGGCGCAAGTTCAGTTGTGGAAAAGCGCCCAAAAGCGCAAGTGTCCAAAATGGGCAATTAAAATGCGAAACGCGATTTTTTTATTACAGTATTTGTAATTATATTATTATGGAGAAAATGAAAAAGGTTACTTCATTTTTAAAAAAGTATACTATCTGCTAATTGGGAATTTCATCCAAATGACGTCATATTTGCTACATAAAAAGACGCTAACATATTTGACAAGCAAACGTAAATTAAGTAAGGTTAAGCTGTCAAGAAGTCTTCTTTTCTGTACCGATCCGTTTTCCTTTGACATTTAGCCACATAGCATTAGCAATACAGTTCCGCCTACTGTTACGGCTTACGTGTCTTTGCAACTTTTTGAAACCCTCACGGTTTTCTGTCTAACTTCGAATTTTAGATATGGATGGAAAAATATGAATAAAAATATTCCAGTCTGCGGCGCAGTGCGGTTCAATAAAAGCGCCCAATTTGCGCTTTGCGCTTTTCAGATTTTTTCCGGCGCAAATGACTGCTGAAAAGAGCCCAATTTGCGCGATAGCGCCCAATCTGGCCACACTGTCGCCGCGCCGTGCGTATTTATCCCGTTCAAAGCAATCCTGATCGTTCTCGAACACTAACGCGCTGGTCCGGCTGGTCGGTTCTAGCCGATTCTAGCTTGATGGCGTCAGCGGCAGATCGCTCACCGCAACGTTGCCGCTGTTTATGTTTAATATTATGACAATTAGATTTTTTTGTGGAATTTTCGGAAGCTTCTCTGATTTTTGCAGTTTGTATTTTTTAAATTAAAATCGTTGTGAGAGCTACCAGAATTGCCTCCGCGAGCTACCGGTAGCTCGCGATCGACATGTTGACGACCACTGTTCTAAACCCTCTTTCTGCAAGTTTGTCGGCCTTTTTATTGCTCTCGATCCCGTGATGCTATGGCACCCAAGTTAGTTAATTTATTTTAGACATTGGAAGGTAAAAAAATGCTTGCAGACTTTGCAGATAATCGAGGAACATGAAAAATAATATTCCTGGACTCATCAATTTTATAAGTCAGTAACTTACTTAAATAGAAATAGTAACGAAATATTTGTAAAATTATTCTATTTTATCCTGTATTTTTATTGTATCTACTATTTTTTTATTTCTATTACATCAGATATCATATTGAAGTAAATTTGGGACTTTTCCTTGAACAATCTTCACTTCTGAAGGCTCAGGACTCCGTTTGGTTGATCACTGGTGAAAGGAAACATGTTATCCATTAATATTGGAAACTAGAGTTGTTTTCTTCAATTCTTCAACTTGTACCCCATAATTCTTGGTTGATTTTTAAATAATACATAATATTTTTATATAGCAAGGAGGAGCTAACACCGATGGTTTCGATGTTGCAAAATCGTACAAAGTAACTATCAAAGACACCAGCGTTTGGAACCAAGATGACTGCATCTGCGTCAACCAGGGTCAACATCTTCTTTTTGACAACATGCAATGCACAGGAGGACATGGTTTAAGTATTGCAGTTGGTGTGTATAATACTTACGCTCTCAATACTGTTCACAACGTTACTTTCCAAAATTCTGCTGTTCATAATTCAAGACTTGGTATACACGTCAAGTCCATTGCTGGACCTCAAACGGGAGAGATTTCAGCTGTCACTTATAAAAATATACAACTTTCAGGTAAAATAGTTTATATTAAGGTATACCAGACTCTTAGCTAATACTCTTTACAATGTTTCTGCATTTTCCTCTACCCCCTGGGTAGATCTTCTTGCATTTCCTTCAGTCATTCCAATCGAGATCTTTCATGTCCCCTTTTCTCTCCTACTACAAAAATGTCATAATCATCTAACTGTAAGTTTTTCCTTTTCTGATTTAGTTTTGTTATTATGTCTCCTTTTAGCTTTTGTTTAATTCCCTCATTTGTAGGTATTGCATATTACGGTATCAATGTACAACAAGACTACACAAACGATGGTGACACCCACAAACCCTTAGGCAATATCAAAATCAAGGAGCTTACTATGCAGAACATTTATGGTACTTTGAGTGGTTCCAATTCCCAAAGAGTGTACATTCTATGTGGAGCTGGAGGTTGCAACAATTGGAGCTGGAGTGGAATCAACCTCAACGGCGCTTCTAAGGTTGATTATTGTAATTTCTCTCCAAATGGATTCAATTGTTAGAATTACAATTGTTGCGAATTATATCGAAAATTAAAATATATAAAATTGAAAAAAATGTTTTTATATTTAAAAATAACTAATTAAAGAATTGAATAAAAATTTATTAATATTACCAATCCCAGAGGAACTTCAGTGACATATTTTTGATATCATTAGATCACGTGGGATACAGGTATAATTGAAGACCCTGTAGAAAGTTTAAAATTTGCCCGAAACAATAGTTGATACAACGCCTACAAGGCGTCATCCTACGACCTTTCTCGCCCATCCTTTAAGAACCCTAATCCATAATTTGATTTATTTAGTTTATCAAATACCGCAAGACAGACATTTCCGTCAAAGAACCATAATGTCTTTAATGTCTTGTTTAATAGAAATAACAGTACCACGTCGGACCGTCACGTCTACATAAAAATGAGTGGGATTCATAACTGTATAGAATAGATCTTTTTGTTTATGATTCCATTGTGTTTATTAATAATAATCTTTATGCTTTGGTGGTACCGCTTTTCCATTTGAATTTGTTATTAGCAAAAAATTCAATAAGAGAAACAGTTTTTCCTTTTTGTTGCATAGAATTACGTTTTATATACCGCAGCAGCGGTCGGGTCGAAAAAGTTTACCGTAATAATTGAAATTGAATTTCAATGTAAATGCAATGTTAATGCATATTTCTTTATAGAGTACAATCCACTGATCTTGTAATATTCACTATAGTCTATTTTTATGTATGAGAGAGTAATAAAACAGCATTTCTAATGCAAAACTTAGTACGGTCATTTTAAATATTTTTGCAGAATAATCTAAATATTTCCTAAAATTGTAATAAATGTACCTGAGCTATTACAAGTTTTGGTTCTTTTATTGGTCCATTATAAACATAAGCTGTACAGAACAATAGAAAAAGGTTTGGACAGGCCAAAAGCCCTGTGTATTAAAGATTGCATAGCCGTATCTTAAGATTATTTTCAATAAGTACCTATTTGCCAATTTTGTTTTATTTTAATTCCAAGAATTTCTTACAGAAATCAAATTATAAGTAGATAAATATCTTCCCAACAAATTTCACCGAAAATGCGATTATAGGTTTTCCATTTAGTAAGGAGGTCCAAGTTGTGTATTCTTGACAGTTTACTAAATGTCGTTTAGTTGCAACTTGCAAGATGCAGTGTGAATTCTAGTGTGATCATGGAAAATTTAGAAGGGCCGCGTAAACGACAAAAAATCGGTCCTTTAACAGTTAATGAAAAAAAATTAATATTTAATTGTTTTAAATCATTTACAGACAAACATTTATGTAAAAGTGTTGATGACACAGTGGAATTAGTTAGTAGTACGGTTGGTGTTGGGAAATCTACGATTTACAGAGTTGTTAAAGAAGAGAAATGTGGCGAGTTTCAAACAGCACGTAAAGCTCCAGGAAAACCAAAATTTCAATTAGAAAATCTTTTGAAAGAAAGACTTCGAAGGAAAGTGAATGCGTTCTTCTTTAGAAAAGAATTTCTGACAGTAGACAAAGTTCTTGCCACGGTTCGAGATGATAAGGATTACCCTGATATCAGTCGAAGCACACTATGGAAACTTTTAAAAGAAATAGGTTTTCTATGGAAAACGCATTCCAGAAAGTCTATTTTAATAGAAAGAAGCGATATTGTAGTATGGAGAAGAAATTACCTAAGGACTATAAAAGAAATGAGAAACCAAAGAAGAAATATATTTTATTTAGATGAAACATGGATCAACGAGGGACATAAACCAAATAAATTTTGGCAAGATGAAACTGTTACAAGTCGAAGACAGGCTTTTTTAAATAATTTATCTACTGGTTTAAATCCACCATCAGGAAAGGGGGCGCAGACTAATAATAGTACACATCGGTAGTTCAAACGGTTTTGTTAAAGGTGGTTTATTGACCTTTGAATCTACTCGTACCGATGACTACCCTGAGGACATGAATGCTGATGTCTTTAAAGAGTGGTTCGAACAAATTATAGATCTTCTTCCTCAGAACTGTATAATAGTAATGGATAATGCAAGTTATCACTCGAGACTTATAGAAAAAATGCCCACAACCAAGTGGTTAAAAAAAGGTTTACAGAATTGGCTAAATTCAAAGAATATTAAGTTCCATCCCGGTTCTGTGAGAAAAAAACTGTATCATTTGTGTTCCCTTCATAAAGAGAAATTCAAAAAATACGAAATTGATGAAATTGCAAAAAATCGTGGGATGACGGTGGTTAGATCACCACCATATCATTGCGAAGTAAACCCGATTGAACTGATATGGGCACAGATAAAGTGAGAAGTTTCAAGAAAAAATAATTCATTTAAAATGAGTGATGTTAAACAGTTGTTTTTGGAGGCTGTAAATAATGTGAAGCCTGAAAACTGGGAAAAGGCAGTAAATCATACGATTAAAGAAGAAGAAGAAGAAAAAGAAGAAGAAGAAGAAGAAGAAGAAGAAGAAGAAGAAGAAGAAGAAGAAGAAGAAGAAGAAGAAGAAGAAGAAGAAGAAGAAGAAGAAGAAGAAGAAGAAGAAGAAGAAGAAGAAGAAGAAGAAGAAGAAGAAGAAGAAGAAGAAGAAGAAGAAGAAGAAGAAGAAGAAGAAGAAGAAGAGAAAATGTGGAAGTTGGACAATATTACTGATGAAATGATCGAGTCACTCATTGTAAATATTGGTTGCGACAGTTCATCTTCTGATTTCGATTCTGATTTGGATTTGTAGGTAAGAAGTAGTTTTTATATTAAAATTATTATTTATGAACGTAACGTTGTTTAAAAGTCAAAGTTTAAACCCTTATACCTACATAACCCGTTTGACACAATGTTCTTAACATACCTTGTGAAAAAATAAAACATTTTAGAAAAAATTGCACTTTTTTACCTTCAGCTGTTTAGAAGTTATAAGCAGGTTAATTAGGTGAAAATATAAGTGTATACTCGAGGAATAACTTCAAAAAATATTTTAACTGTCTACTAAAAGAAGTGCTACGCCTATGGATTACGAACGCATATTATTTTAATACTCTCTTATACATGAAAATAGACTATAGATAAGATATATATGCTATATTTAACATCATGAAAATTTCTGCCAACAAGGGCAAAGAATTGGTAGATTTGGGCAAAATATGACGGGAAAATTTTAAATTCAATATAGACCTAAACTATATTTTATTCAAAAATGTTTTCTACAAAATGCTCGATTTTACTTATAATAATTTGACCTAAATGTTCTTAGAATGCTCTAAGAAAATATTAGAAACAATAAGTACGTTGACCAATAGTCCAGTAACTGAAGGGACTAACTTGACATTAAGTCGGTCCAGATTTCCGTTGTGGCTCAACTCTTAGGTCTCGGCGGTCGCTTCCAAGGTCGAAAACTTTTACCAACTCTGCTGCGTCGGAAAGGGTCCAAAATGGACCCTAAAACTGGTTTCCCGCCAATATCTTCAACAATATGCAAATTAGAGAATTTTTGTTCAGATAAAAGAGAAAGATCTTATCATTATCTACAAAAATGGCCCCTATCATTTTTGTCGGGAATTCGACAGGTTTCGAGATAACCGCAATCAAAAGTCCCCTCGTTCAGCCCCTGCGTTATCTCTATAGCAATGTTGATTAGCTTGTAAACGGGTGGACAAATTGTTTCAGAACTCGGTCAAAAATTGATATTTTTCGATGATTCAAAGTTCATTACAATAGGAAAACCCATAGGTATCGATCCATGTGCCTTGAAGCCCGTTATTTTCTGTCAAGAATATTGAAAAAGGGGTCAAAGTTGCGTTTTCCCACTATTTTGGACCACTTTGTAATAATTCATTCATATTTTTTTTCTTTTAATAGTTTTTTATCCCATTTTTGTTTTAAATGGGATCTTGAGATGTCTCGAATGATTTCAGAAATTTTTTTCAGTATCTTCCTGGCGTTTTTTAAAACAAAATTGATTTGTTTATTTGCATTTTTCATACGTTTTTGCAGTTCTAGAAATCTTTGAAACAAGCAGTAATTAAAAACTCATATTTCATTATATTGTTATTCAATGCACACCATTTTAAAGCTTAGAGTGTCTAATTTTCGAATGTATTTAATTGATCACACCGGGGAAAACCGGACTTTTTTTTTTAAATAATTCTTGTTCCCCGCTGTTCATTTTTTGAACATTAATACCCAGACCGAAGTGAAGCTGATATTCTCACATTTCCATTTCTATCAATTGATCCCCGTATGTGAGCGTGGTTTTTAACTGTTTGTTAGAATTATCTCCCCCATTTTTACGCTCTCCGCCTGAGATCCATGATATTCCATCATGACCTAACCACGTGTACCCACGCGCCACGCGCTCACCTTAATCGTCTGCTTTTGTTGGTATACAATCTCTGTTGTTTTTGTAGTCGTTATTGTCGGTATTATTGATAGTATTTTAGAAAAATATTGATAGTATTTTATCATTATCAAATAAGTTGTTAAAAAAAAAAAGAAGTTTTTAAAGTGAAAAATTCGACGTCATTCTTGAATTTTCAAGAATTTGTTTTTCGTTTGTGGGGAACAAAAAGGGTTTGGTTGATTTAAAATAAAGTCTATAAATTTTTTATAATTCTTATTACATTTCAATAATATATTTTTGTAAAGCTCTTGTTGCAGCTATGGATCCGCCCCCCCGGAACTCTTGAAGGTGATTTTTTGTCAGTGCAAGACAGGATGCGAGAAGAATTGTTCATGTTTGAAAGCCGGACTGAAATGCTCGCCGCCTGTCTGTGGTTCGTGTCAGTCGACACAGTGTTTTAATTATAACAAAAATGAAGGTATTTTCCCGGAAGAATTAGAGATGGATCGAGACCCAGAAGGGGTTGAAGGGGAGGAGGACGAAATAGCTGTCGAGACAGCAACACAGGGGTTGAAAAAACAGGGGGAAGGGAACGCGTGGAGGAGGGGAAGGAATAAAGCAAGAGCAAGACGATGAAGAGTATGATTCTGTTGACATTGAATGGTTTAAGGTATCATAAATTATAAGCATTGCTATGTACTGGGTCTTCAACAATACCGAAAACCCACGTGACCAAAACGTCATGACACCGATTGGTGAAAATAAAAGTAAAAATCCCTAGATTTGAGCCAGTGCCGTAGGTGTTTAATTACAAAATAGATCTTCTTCTTTTTTTTATGGTCTGCAACTACGAGAACAAAATTTAGTTAGGTAACTATTAGAATTATAACACAATATCATAATATTAATTAGAGGTATTTTACATTATTGTATTTTCACGTTAGAATTCGATATTTTAATTAGATTTAGTCAAATGCAATAATCTAATTTTTAAAATTATGATATAATTAACATAACCTTATAAACTGAAATATGGTTATTGCCAGTATTACAAAAAAAATTTTTTGCAGGAAGTTATGGATAAAAAATGTTATTTATTAAAATATGAATAAAATTAAAAATTTACTTTAGATTGACTCTAAGATATTTAGCTACAGCTGAAACTTTAAATACGACAGGCAGAAGATAATGGCAGTATTTGACAATTATTGCAGTTTAAGTAAACAAATTTAAAACTTACTGGGATTGTACCTGGGCAATGGAAAGTAATAAACAAATATTTTTTTAAGTTTGTTCTATTATTTGTTACATTTACAAAATACATTGTTACTTATATGTATACAAAAAAATATTAATATTATTTATGTAACAAGCACATATTTGTTTTACCTTATAGCTCTCACTTCTCACTTTAAATTATAAAGGCATACCTATTGACAACTATTTTATTTAAAAGGATATCGAATAGTAATCGGTGGTGCACAAACGATACTAATTCACAGTACCTATTTGTTCAAAATCTTTACCACCAGCTTTAATGCAAGCATTATTCGTTCTTTTTTGAACACATTATGTAGTGTCTTCTCAGTTATATTTTGTATTTTATTTAATATAGGTGCTTCAGTTCATAAACGTCACACAAACGATTTTGAATTGAGTGATCTGTAATATTCCATGGGTAGGTTTAACAAAATTAAGGTAAAATGATTGTTGCAGTACCAAAACTTTCTTGAGGGTGAATTATCAGAAATATTTTCAATATTTTATGGCTAGTTCGTGGCGACAAACCTAAAAAAAATATGTTTTGAATTTCATTCGTCAGAGTCATTCTATGAAACACTGTTCATACCTGTTTGAGGTGCTGTTTTTTTTTTACTAATTTATTGGGAATTTGGACCGTGTTAATTCGCACATCTTCAACAGCTTTTGTTATTATACTGTGGGCCTTTTAGAGCTTTTTCCTTTTTTATAATTTTGAACATGTATTTGTTTATGAAGACAAAAAATAATCACATTCCATTTATTCACCTGGAAAACGTTCCTCAAATTTTCGAATACAATTACGAATATAAAATAATTTTGTTGTTCCTGTGTAACACCTGAAATAAATTATATAGTCATTAACTTTTACGGTTTACAGTTAACAAATTTGTACTTACCAACAAAAAAGAATTAAGCCAAAAATAATCTCTAAAAATAACTAATTGATTTATTAATATTAATTTAAAACTGGAATATAGTTGTTTATAAAATGTAAACAAATATAATATAAATATTGTCAGTCCCCAAATGAACGCCAGTGACATTTCTGACAGGACTGACAGTTCAGTTTGGTTCCTTTTACGTCAAATCAGGCCCTTTCGATGGGTTTTTGATGGTTATCAGATCACGTGGGTTTCGGGTATTGTTGAAGACCTGGTATTTCGTATTTTCATGTTTTTCATAATAAAAGAAATTTTTCAGAAACTTTCTTATTTTTGTGAAACCCTGGACCTATATTGTTCCGATAGAAGTAGGCGAAAATTTTGCAAAAGACGCAGAAAATATAAAGGGTTTTCTCGGGTCAATATTCATCACACTCTAAAACTAGTAACTCACTATTAGGCAAAGCACCGGGATTTGAGACTGCCACATGAAAAAAAAATTTTTTTGCACTTTTCTATTAAATTTTGCAACGCAAATTACACAGAACATTCGGCAATATAGATGAGATACCCCAAGCGCTACTTTACAGAAAAAATCCCGTAGAATCCGCCAATAATTGTCGAAAGATCGATTGGTGCCCGGATTTCCAGAGGTACGCCGCTGGCGCCATCTACAAATTGTTTCCAAAGTCCAAAACTTGAAAATCAATGTATTCCCAACTCCCTCGAGCGGAAATTCAGTGAGAAACTAACATTTCTATTCAGTGCAAAAATTCGGGCTTTTTCGAAGGCCGTTTTTTGCAAAAAATATTCGTCTTGCGAAAAAAATGGTAGGGACCATTTTTGTAGATAATGATACGATATTCATTTTTTATCTAAACAAAAATTGTCTAATTTGTATATTTTGGCAGATATTAGCAGGAAACCATTTTTCCGGACTTTATGGGCCGTTTTGAGCCCTTTCCGACCCAGCAGTGTTGGTAATAAAAGTTTTCGCCCTTGAAAGCAACCGTCAAGACCTAAGAATTGAGCCACAAAGGAAATCTGGACCGACTTAATGACAGCTTTGCATATTTTCAGGTCTTCAGTTACTGGATTATATTTATTTAGAGCTTGCTTGTTACGAAAAATAAATAACATGACTAAAACAAAGTGCAAAAAGGAAGCTAGTAGTTTTAACATGATTAATTAATGCTCGCGAAAAAGGTTTAAATTTTTAATACATTTTCTTTTAGTATAATATTCTGCTTTATTCTTTTGTTCGTTCATCTCTTAACTATAAAATCAAACATATCCGATTAAAACCAAATGACTGAGCAACTAAACCATTACTATTTTTTATTGATTAAGAAAGTACATTCTAAATTATTAAATAAAGAAATAATTATAAATAATTATCACTTCCTTTCAAGGTAGTTTTTTTTTTAATTGACCGAAATATATATTAAATTTGTTTTTATTACATTGATTTATCGTAGACTATTCGATATTTCCATATCAAATTGGTTCGTGTTTGAAAAGCGTGATAGTTGCCCAATATATTAATTATCTAACATTGGTAATAGGGCCTGGTTAACATAAAAGCCTATACCAATACGAATCGGTTGAATTAATACGAACAAACGAGTATAGTTTGTAGGCAACGTTCGATCATTTGCTTCCTTGAATTTGACAAATGATTAAAAATTACATTTTTAATAAACAATCAAATCGTTAAAGATAATAATTGCATGAAATAATTCATTCATAATAAAGGCAAGGGTCATACCATAATTTAAATTCGAGCTCATGAAGTTTAATTAACTTAAAAAATTATTCTATAATTTAGTAGTTATGAAATAATTTTTAAATTGGTTTCTAATGGGTTATTTGAACACACTTTTTACTTTAGACTAAATCCAATTCAAATACATAATTGCAAATATAACATAAAAATATAATAATGCAAAGCACCTTTAATTAATAATTTTTTTTGTTGCTATTTTCATATTTAAACTATGTTTTTGATTAAAATATCTAAGGCGCTTGTTTACATCTAAGGATTTTTGCTTTCGTTTCACCAATTAGTGATTTACCAATTTCGTCACGTTATATTCGTGTATTCTTAAAATATACAGGGTGTTAAAAAAAGTGTCACAAAATAAAACGGGGGGTAGTATGGGCCAAAATATGCAGAAAAGTCTTAATAAACATATGTCCGCAAATGAATGGTTTCAGAGAATGTGTTTTGTATCATTTTTTGATTATCTTTTTTCATTCTCAAAAACTTGCTTTTCTTATCGGAGTCTACCGATGTTTTTTCATAGATACTATTTGCAGTTATTATTTTGTTGTGGGTGAATAATTTTATAAATTTTCGTTATGCCTGTTTACACTAATATTGAATTAGCTGACATGCATTTTTTGTACGGTCGTGCAAATGGCAATGCGAGGGAAGCGCTACGTCAGTATATCGACGCTTTCCCTAATCGCCACATCCCTTCAGTTCGTGTGTTTGGAAGATTGCACCAAAGATTGCGTTATACAGGTAAATTTGGGAAACAGTCACATGATTCCGGGAGACCAAGGTCGGTGTCCACCCCTAAGGCAGAAGAAGCAATTTTAGCACGAGTAGAAGAGAATCCAGAAACTAATGTGCGAAGAATATCAGCGGAGGTAGGAATTGGGGCTCCTCTGGTTTGGAGAATCCTCCACGAGCAGCAGCTTTACCCGTACCATCTTCAACGAGTGCAAGCTCTGAATGCACCTGATTATCAAGCACGTTTGGAGTTTTGTCGATGGTTTCTGAGAAATGATGCTGAGGATCCCAATTTTATTGCACTAATTCTTTTTACTGATGAGGCAGGGTTTACACGAAATGGAGTTTTTAATTTCCATAATTTGCATATATGGGCCGACGAAAATCCCCATAGTATCGTGGAATCCAGGCATCAAGTTCGTTTTTCATTAAACATTTGGATGGGTATTTATGGCGACTGGTTACTAGGTCCGATTGTACTATCTAACCGATTAACGGGAGCTGACTACTTAAACTTTTTGCAGAACACATTGGGTGATCTTTTAGATGACATTCCTTTAATACAAAGAAATCAAATGTGGTTCCAGCACGATGGTGCTCCGGCGCATTTTTCAGTTGCCGTAAGAGAACATTTAGACGGATCCTTTGGTCGAAGATGGATAGGAAGGGGCGGACCTGTACCATGGCCTGCAAGATCGCCTGATTTAAATCCGCTTGACTTTTTTCTTTGGGGACACTTAAAAAATTTAGTGTACGCCACTCCTGTGAATAACCTCGAAGAGCTGCAGCAACGAATAGAGCAGGGATGTCATCGAATCCTAGCCAATGAGGGTGTTTTGGAAAGAGTCCGACAGTCCTTTCGGAGGAGATGTCGTAGCTGCATTGAAATGCAGGGAGGGCACTTTGAACATCTCATTTAACTTTATGTTGTTATTGATTGTTTATAAATATCATTGTTTTTTTATAATAATAAAAAATTGATATAAACACAAAATGGTCCGTATCTCCGAAACCGTTAATTTGCGGTCATATATTTATTAAGACTTTTCTGCTTATTTTGGGTCATACTATTCACCATTTCATTTTGTGACACTTTTTTTAACACCCTGTATAATTTGATTCATTCTTTATCAGTCTTCTTCAACTATTTTTTTAGTTCAAAGAGAATGTTGAGTTGCTCTACGTCCCATTTTTAATTGAACATACTGTATATATCACTATCTTTTTGTTCTTATCATATAATTGGGATTTTATTAATATACAATTAACTTTCTACATCCTTCAGTTATTTTATATTATTTCTTTCGGTTATAAATATTATGACTGTTAAACTTTCCGCGATGTTATGTTAATTCTATCTTAACGTTTCATTTATCTATTTCCTTATGAATCAAATCTCGGAAATCATATTCCATTTCTCAGTATGTAATAAAACGACCGAGAAACGATTCTCTTACCGACACATCCAACAATCAATTTTATCCCATTACAATTTAAATATAACATTTATATGTAGCTATGTAGATAATGGACTATCTGGTATTCAGAACAATAACTGCGTTATTGTTTAAAAAGAATAATAAAATTATTGTTAATAGTTTGAATGGAGAGTGCCTTGGGCTTGCAGTGTATATATCATTATTCAATGAGAGTTAGATTATGGTATAATATACGTATATACAGACGGAAGCAAGGAAATTTTATTTAGAATTTATTACTTTTGTCTTCTTAAAAAATTGTAATCCATTATATTTTCTAATATACATTTATGTTTTTGTGATTATTTTTATTTTTCTTCCTTTATTTAATTTTTAAAATGCTTTTCTTGTTACTACCAAAAATAATAAAAATGTGAAGAAAATTTGGCTATTTAT
>OV651830.1:18339599-18364251 GCA_927349885.1 Psylliodes chrysocephalus
TCCAATAAAAACATGTTTCCTTTAGAATTTTCTTATTTTTTTATGAACCCTAAGGATACCTATGTAAAAAAATAGGGTTCCAATTTAAAAAAAATCCACCTCGATATGGCCATATTATGGTCAGCTATAAAAAAATTAATTTAGCCAAAATGTTTCCCCTAAAAAACTATAAAACTTTTGTCTGATACTTTTTTTTTATAAAATGCAAATTTTCGGCGATATTTAACTGTAACACTTTAATTTAAACACCTGGTATAATCATCAACATACGTTCTTTTATCACAAAACACTAAATTATAATACCAACTTACTAGAAATCATCGTTCAGATTTGGTAACTAGAAACAACGTAACGACTTTGTTATTGAATAGAGTTTCAAAAATTATCGTTATAAAAGTCGTTGGTTGAGCTGTCGTTAGCTTAACGATGTCGTCCATAAACGATAAATTACTGAATAGGGCCCTAAGTTTGAAGTTTTGACAAGATGACAACTGACATGACATTTCAATACGAGTGCCATCCCGTTAATTGGAGTGGTACTAAATTACCAACCTCATGTTTTTCCATTTGAGTTACCAGCCCCTGTCCATGAGCGTGAGAGAAAAGTGCGTTAATTTAAAATCAAGTTTCGGCATCTAGGTACAAGTAATATGTGCAACTCGATAGTGTGACTATCTGTTGATAGATGGCACCAGTATTGCATTTCACGAATTATGGCCATCTTCCATCCAATATATTTTTGAGAAATTTATAAATTTATACTTTTGTTGAATCACGGTTCACGGTATTATTAAATGGTATTTTTTATTTTGATAGAATAGGCTAATTCTTCAATGACAACTTATTAGACTTAGGCAACTTCTCATACATTTTCCAGTAAAATATACTGTTGCCTGCCTATATTTTATTATTGATTTTTATTGATTATTCATAATTTTCTTTAATTTAAGCGGGAAAAATATATAATAATAATGAATTAATGTTTTACAAATCCATATACTTTTATTAAAACTAACATATATACTTTTTATTTACGAATTCTATTAAAAATTGTATTTGTCAGTATAGGCAGAAATAGTCCTTTAATGCCAAAACAAATTGGCGCTGCTGTCGCGCACGGAGCGAATAGGAAAAAATTCCTACAAGTCGAGAATCGACCCCTAGACGTGAAAAAGGGTCACGGCACAGGAGAAAGGACAATACAGGAAAGAAAGTAATGGTCGGAACTTGGAAGTTGAAGGGATAGAAATATTTGACCTTGACTTCCACCCACGTTCACACTAGCCCTTAAGGCCCTAAAAATACTGTTTTACGTTGACGTATGACATTTCTCTTGAGAGAAATGAATTCTCTCGGGTTTGAAAATAGCCACCCTTTGGTATCTAGCACGATCCTTGACTACGATTAGCCAGGATTTGGCATTTGCTTCTGTCTTTTGTCAATTATTATTCGTTTTGTTTCACTCATTGATAAGGCAACGTAAGGATACGTCATATGTATTATTTTTGATATACAAAAGTGGGACCGGTAGACGTGGCTTTTGCACTCACTAAAATGGCGGAAGAGCAGAACCGGATTTACAAGTTTTTATTGTACTATTTCTGGTTAAATATCATTATTTGATCTATAAAAAAATAAATTTCCTTTTTATTGACATTGACTTAAAAGGTAGTGGAAGGCCGAGGTTATAAAAGAAGGGGGTTTAAAAGCTTAAATATGCCCGGTTTTCAGCCGAAAGGTGCTGAATAAAGTAAATGGAAGAAATAAAATATAACTGATTTAATTATCACTCAAGTGGCTACTAAGCGCTGGAGAATATATTATTTGCAAAATTGCAACTAATCAATGACCATGATATAACTAACTTGGCCGATTCCACCATTGGGTTTAACGAAGTTTAAAATGACATTTTTACATAAAATGTAATTTTAATCCTCAATTAATAGTTTAAACTTTAACACACTGGTGGAATTAACCCTAAAGTGTTGAAATCATTCACAGAAAAAATAAATAGTACATTTTTGGTTCACATAAGCGACAAAAGTAAACAGAGTTCGATTTATTGGATCAGTCGTCACACGTTTGCACTAGGGCACATAAATAGCCCAATATTTAGTTTTTTTGTTTTTCTATGAGCCTAATGCAATGAAGTGGAGAGGGATAGAATAATAACTGTCAATGAAAAAGTCTGGACACTATGCACAATTTCGTTTTGCACATTTTGTAAACAAAATTCAGGGACGGTTTAACAACATTTTGTGCAACAATTATAAAATAGTGCATCGAAAAATAATTAACAAGTATAATTTAATACTAAATCGGAATAAAAGCATAACAAATCATAAATATAAGCAAGATAACAAAGAATTGACGCCAAAAAAGCTTACAACAGCCAAAACACAAACAAAAACAGAGCTGAACATGAACATAATCGCTGAATAAAGTCGATCCTGGAATTTGTTTACAGTGCTTTAGGGCAACCTCTCCTTGTCATTTACGTGTGTAAGAGTGGAAGGCTGAATCACGCATAATTTCTACACTCGTGATGGATGCGCAGACGGTACCTTATCGTTCTACCCTCTCTACTTCTTTGGCCTAATGCTTCTGTCTTTAAATCGGAAAGTACAAGGTCGCAAATAGGGATGGCAACGATATATCGATGTTGTATAAATATCGATATATTTCACAAATATATCGATATATTTTAATCGATATTTTATTACCGATATATCGAAAAAATATCGATATAATCGTTTCGATATATCGAAAACATTATTCATAAAACGTGCGCTTGTGCGCATGCGATGTTAATTGACGTTGGCAGCTAACACGTCAGTGCGTCGATTCTCGAGCTTGGACGATGTGAGCGTTCCTATAGGAGAGGTGAACGATCACATCCTACAGCGTTTCTCTCGAAGTGGTTTGGCCGTATTCTAGAAACTCGGTGAACGTGATCAAACGGGGGAATAAAGTGCACGGTGTTGCCAACTCTAATATCTTCTTTTTCTTGATTTTTGTAGACATTTGAACTATATTTTGTTAACTGGATATAATTTTGTGATAATAAAAGAAGAAAATATTAAAATTGTCACCTATCCGTATTGAATTTGACATATTTGGAGAATATTAATTATGAATTAGAAATTAAAAGTGTGATTAAGAGGTCGTTTCGTAGGAGTTTTCTATAATATGATAAAAATATACATATTTTTTCATTAAAAGCATAGAAGAGGGAAAAGAAAAACGTAGAGCCATTACAGAGTTCACTTTTTTAAGATACTTAATTATAAATTAAATTTGCAAACCGGAAATTTATAGTATAGGTAGTCGATTTTGTTTTAAATTTTGTGCTAAAGAAAAGTAAGTTTGTATTAATATCAAATAAATAATTTTATTAATAAAAATTCGGTAAAGAAAATTCAATACATATGTTTACAAATATATAGATTAGACTAATTATATAAACTGGAGTGACCGCCTCATAGAAATTTGAAATATTTTCAACTAACTTATTATATAAAGGGTTATAATTTATTTCGAAAAATTTTTTATAACTTTTGTTTACTACCTACGGAATCTGCAACTCTTAATTATCCTTCCTCCGTGCTACCTACTTAGCTGTAGCTTAACTAGATTATTGTCAATACTTATACTATATTTCAACTTTTCAAATATCACTTTCTCAGTTTAATGGGATTAAATTAACATTTTTAACAATCATTCTTTGTGTTTTTATAATTTTGTAATTATTTTTACAAAACAAAACCATACAATTTGCTTTCAGTAAAGATATTTGTCATAGAAGACAATTTATAAACTTCTTAACACTGAACACTAATATCAATTTTGGGATTTTTCATAATTTGTATTCCCATTTTAGGCAATAAATATATAGCTTAAATGGTACCTACCTACTAAATAGTACGACCCTTATTTATTAGGATTTTGGGATTTTCCCTAATTTACAATTCCCAGAATACGAATAATAGATATGTAGGTATGTATAGGTACCCATGCATTTATTAGAATTACAATAATTGATTTTTGTGATGAGGTACCAAATAATATTTTACTTATGCTAATAAATTATTCACTCTATTGTTATCAATAATGATTTTATTAAAAATATAAAAATACGAAATGTACGAATATGAAAAAAGTTAAAAAAAATTACTTAATTACGGGCCAAAAATAATAAATCAGCTACCCCGCATACGTTTACTAATAATTCTTGAGAGAACACGGCGTTCTCCTACGAAATACCAGTAGAACGATGTTCCTACGACTTTCGTAGGAAGTGAACGTTCCTATGACTTCAAGAATACGGGCTTAGCGAATTTCAGGAGAAACACGCCCTCTATTCCTATAGGAACGCCGTTCCTACGACTCAAGAATACGGTCCCAGGCGTGCACGAGGCTCTTTGTGTTATTTTTTATGTTTGGTCCAGGGTTGCCAACCTTAAGGTAATTACCGTACTTGTACGGTAAATTCGATTAATGTACGGTATATGGTCCAAAGTCATTACCGTACATAAAAGTACGGTATTTACATAAAAAGTACGGTAAACGTACGGTATTTTGAACAGAATTAGCAAAGACTTTGAGGTGTGTAAGGGCCGATTCCACCGTTGTGTTAAACGAAGTTTAAATTATTAAATGAAGATTTAATCTTTTTTTACAGCACATGTCCTTTAAAAGGACTGGGTTTTTACAAAAATATAAGCTAAGGCCTTTTTTTGTAGAAGCTAGGTAGAAGGACCAGAGGTTGAGTAAAATATGATGAGGACTTTTTTTATTTTAGAAGCTCGACAAAAAGATATTTATACATAGTTTTCTACAAAATAAAAGTGTACGGTATTGGAAGGCCACGTACGGTAATTTGAATTGCGCGGTACGGTAAATGGAATTTGAAAAGTTGGCAACCCTGATTTGGTCTGATGTATGAATTTGCCTATTTTTAGTTATATTTTCGGTATCCAGAGTGGTTAATAAAAATATTTTTCTGCAGTAGCAGCTTCTGTTCTAGACTATTTTCGAAAGCTGGTTTGACAGCAACAGAAAGCCAAAACAGTTTATATCTGGCAAGGGATTGTCATATTTATTATTTTTGAGTTATCTTCTCAGAAAGCTTTCAAATCATGTATCATAAACACTTTTTTAAGTACATATTTAAGTTTGAGTAAGTTTGGTTCGCCTCTATATTAAAAAAAAACACGTATTGTATATTTCATTACTTATCTGAATAAGGGCCGATTCCACCGTTGTGTTAAACGGAGATTAAAATAACATTGTTTAATGTAAAAATGTCATTTTAAACTTCGATTAACACAACGGTGGAATCGGTCCTAAATAAATCGCATTTTAACTGTTAAAAAATGTATTTTTCTACATTTTATTAAAAATATATCGATATATTCAAAATATCGATATTTTTCATTCGATATATCGAATGTATCGATATATTATTTCGATATATCATATGATTCGATATATCGATATATTTTTTTATTTTGCCATCCCTAGTCGCAAATGTCAAGTAATCTAACCTTACTTTAATTAACAGCTTTCTCGAAATTAAGAACAAATGTTCATACACTAAAAGTTCGATGATAAGATACGAAACTTAATGCAAGGCTCGCGGAAAATGGCTAATAAGTAATCTCTGTGTAGGTAGATGCACTATTCAGGAAATCAAAATGTGGATTAATCTTACTTGGTCTTTCTTGGTACTTTTGTAGATTTAGACTGAAAGGTGTATATCTTCATGCAAGACATTCAGCAAATCAGCGAAGCCATGCTTATATTGATAGCACTTTTAATATCAACAAAATTAAATATAATTATGAATTTATAATGTTTAAATGTTAAAGTGTTTTAAAAACTATTTTTTAACTGACTTTATTAGTGTTCAAATTCGTACTACAGAAAATACTTTTTTATTTTTGAATGGAGGTATATTATTTATGTATGGGCCAGAGCCCATTAAAACAATACAATAATACATATTACAGTTATTAAATAATAATAAAATCCTAAATAATAATAGGTAAATTAATTAAAAATATGTACATATTAATTATTAATAATAATTAATGAAAAATCTAAACATAAATACTAAATTCTGTGGGAGAGATATGTTAAGTCGCTTAGCAGATATTATTCTAGGAATAAAAGAATGAGAAGCACTATCTTAATGCATTGTTCGATATTAATTTATTCTTGAGGACTTTCCAATACAGCACAAACACATTTCAAAAATATTTCAAAAATATTACATTGAAACATTTCTGAAATGTGCCTGAAGCGAAAAAATATCCTGTAAATATAATATTTCACAGTAATATTTCTGAAATAAAAATTAGAATCTTTTAGAGATATTAAATAGTAATATTTCAGAAATTCTAGCTTTTTTTTAAATATTATTAGACTAAAAAAAAAAAACATAAATATACCTACATGTCTATTTAAAATACACAAAATTCAAACATTGATTCTTAAAACAAACAAATAAATAATGTTTAAACATTATTTCATAAAATATAAAGGCGAATCACTTCATTTCCAAGTCCTTTAAATGCACTAATTTGAAACAGTTTTTTTTTAAATGCCCCAAGTAAAGAAACATTTACGATTATTACAACCTAATCATTAAGATCAATTAGAAATTTTATTCTAACTTATCAAGGGATGAAAAAATGCACAAACCGATATTCTACTCTCTAATATACCTTAGAGTCTAAATCACTTAACTGCACTATACTCTGCTTTAACATCACTGAACTAACTCAAAAGGCTTGATTCTCTTGAGTCTTCTTATTAGATTGGCATTGTTGAGGAGCTGGATAATCTCGAGGTTTCCATGTTGGAGTAGTCGTTGGTGACTACTGGCAAATGTTTGTATTTTCAACAGTCTCCACTTTAAGGTTCCTATGAAGATCAGTATTGTGGCAGTACCATGTTCCTTAATACTTTATTCTGGAAACGTTGAATAACTTTGATGTCACTTTTACTGGCACATCCCCAAAGCTGGCGAATCGCTTCATTTTCACCAATTCCTTTAAACACACTAATCTGAAACAAATTGTAGGTTAGTAAAAAGGTATATTAATATTGTTTTAAATTAACTATAATAAAACAAAAAATACTCATGCATACACAAAACATGAAGCTCTACTTTTCAATCAGCTGTAGAACTAATAAATAAAATTGGTGGAAGGACCGCAAATGTAGGTTATATTTAAATAGAAATAAGAATATAAAATGCCTATAAATCTGATAAACGAAATAGCGTACGATTAATGTAATTCTCAAGAAAATGCTTGGAACATATACAACTGAATTTAGAAGGTTCCCAATTATGCTTCTTGACAAACTGTATTCACGCGCTACGTTTTTCAGGATTTTTTGGAAATCCATAAATATTATTTCGTATGAAAAAGTATATATTCCAATATAGGTGGGCCCAAAAGTTGATAGATGATTTTTTTTGCATTTTTAAAAGCATACTTTTACACATTTTATACAAACCTGTCATAATACTGTCCTGTATAATATTTATAATTTTGGTACTAACCTATGAAACGTTATTCCAGTAGATTTTTCACAAAAACGTCTATCGCTGGAGCAGGAACGTATAACACAGCAATGCATTATATACTTTATAAGTTTTTAACACTCAAAATTTGCTCAAACACAAATTAAATTCAAATTTAATTACACAATTGACACTAAAAATATAACCTATAAAATTTGACAATTTGCACTCACAGTAATGGCGGACCGGTCCCACTTTTCGTTTACGCATGTCGTATCCCTAGGTTGCCAGATCAATGGTTTCACTTCTGTTCTGTGTTCACTTCCGATTCTGACACCGTGGTATCAACACCACAGGGGACCTATTTTCAAACCGTGTGAGTACTCATTTCTCTCAAGATTCTCATCAGAAATGTCATACGTCAATGTGGAAACGCTGTTTTTAAAGGCCTCGAGGATTAAAATTCTTAGGAGGATATTAATTATCTCTAAATAAACCGTGAGAAACAATCAGTGAGTTTACACTGGCCCTTAGGACCCTAAAAATACTGTTTTACGTTGACGTATGACATTTCTCTCGAGAGAAATGAATTCTCTCGACTTTGACCACCCAGGGGGGCTATTTTCAAAGTATGGGAGCACTCATTTCTCTCAAGATTCTCATCAGAAATGTCATACGTCAATGTGGAAACGCTGTTTTTAAAGGCCTCGAGGATTAAAATTCTTATGAGGATATTAATTATCTCTAAATAAACCGTGAGAAACAATCAGTGAGTTCACACTGGCCCTTAGGACCCTAAAAATACTGTTTTACGTTGACGTATGACATTTCTCTCGAGAGAAATGAATTCTCTCGACTTTGAAAATAGCACCCCTGGGGGTCGATTCTCGACTCGTAAAAATATTTTCCTATAGGAATTTTTGACATTTTTATATACATCGAAAATTTATGACATTTTCCTACATATAGGAAAGTGTCACAAATTCCTATAGGAAAAGGTTCCTACAAGTCGAGAATTGACCCCCAGGATAAAGTATTGTTCTTTCTTCTGTGTCAACACTGAAATGGCGGCGTCAGAATCGGCAGTCAGGTGTGAATGTTTCCGTCAAAATCCTTAACAAGAACAGTCATCGTGAAGTGAATATTGTCTGATGTGATCAGTTATTAAATGCCGCGTTTGAGAATCCACATCGGATGCATTTTTTACATCTCGAGCGTTTTTTTATTCACATCGGACACATCTGTCCCATTACATTTACGTATACTGAATCACGTGATCCAAGATTTTTTACATCTCAGATGCATCCGATGTGGATTCTCAAACGCAGCAAAAGTAGCAAGAACAGTGCGTCAAAATTTTTTGAATCTGAAAATTACAAATTGTCACATGGTGTGATGTGCATCCTGTGACGAAAAAAATAAATTTCCTCTAAGGCCAAGTTCAATTTTGTTTGACATATAATCACGATTTTTTTTAGGTTAGAAAATTGCATTATAGATTTTTTTCATTCGAAGTAATAACAGACGTCACTTTAAATTTCTATCTCTTTATGTCAACAAATTTGTAACACGATGAATTTATAAAACGTATGTCACTAATGAATATGTGGCGGCAACTGACGGCAACACTGCCAGCTACTCCATGGCTACTAGAGTACATACAGGTCCGGTATAAGCCATGGAAAATAATAATTTAATGTTTTGATCGAGTTAAATAAAATATCAAAATTAAATGTTTATTTTTAAGTAAACGACATTTTTAAATGTATACGTCTTCAATCAAAAATAATATAGGCTAATACTCAAGTGTATTATACGAGTGTACTGGACAAGAGATAATTTTACCCTTTACTCCAGTTTTTTGTAATGAAACCAGCGGTAAAATAGATATTTGTGTACCAAGGCTGCGTTTTGGCCGAATTAGATATATGCGTTCGAGTCTAAGGGCCCTATTCAGTAATTTATCGTTTATGGACGACATCGTTAAGCTAACGACAGTTCAACCAACGACTTTTATAACGATAATTTTTGAAACTCTATTCAATAACAAAGTCGTTACGTTGTTTCTAGTTACCAAATCTGAACGATGATTTCTAGTAAGTTGGTATTATAATTTAGTGTTTTGTGATAAAAGAACGTATGTTGATGATTGTACCGGGTGTTTAAATTAAAGTTTTACAGTTAAATATCGCCGAAAATATTCATTTTATAAAAAAAAGTATCAGACAAAAGTTTTATAGTTTTTTAGGGGAAACATTTTGGCTAAATTAATTTTTTTATAGCTGACCATAATATGGCCATATCGAGGTGGATTTTTTTTTTAATTGGAACCCAATTTTTTCATAAAATAATAAGAAACTTCTAAAGGAAACATTTTTTTATTGGATTTCTACTTATTGAGTAACACCCAAAAAAACTATAAAACTTTGTTTTTTTTTTTTTTATAAAAGGAGGTATTTAACTGTAACCCTTTAATTTAAACACTCGGTATATTTGAGATTTTTTTGGAACGTAAAATAAAAATTCTACCAGTAGATATATTCATTTGTTTTTCAGAATATATTAATTATTGTTCTTAACCTACAACACGATCAGGGGGTCGATTCTCGATTCGTAGGAATTCTTATTGTTTCTCGCAGGCCATTTTTGCTGGTCGTATTGTATGTAGGGTTTATTTAAATGAGTATGGATATATTAAAAAAAACTGAGAACTATTCCAAAAGAATACAAAAAACAACTCAAGAACAATACAAGTTGTATTTTTGATTGTATTTGACGAAAGACAGACCAAATTTGTGTAGGTTACGGAGAAGTATTATAGGTACTTCCGTAATATAGGTTTTGTTACTGTTTCGCAGTGCTACTTTAGGAACAGCACTGTTAATAGGAATCCAATAGTAAATGGTTGAATGGGCAATCCTAACTTTGAATCCGATTTATTTTTAAAATAATTAAATAAATTAGAAAAAAATTCCTTACAAATTGTACTTGCTGTATTAGGTATTAGATGGCAATTTAGATGTAAAATTTGTAAAAAAGTGCTTTTATTATTTAGAACACATCCTGATTCACAATGAAAAATGAGAGGGAATGCAAAAATCACTATAACGACACTTCATATTATTAACGACAGCTCTTTGGCTATCGTTGATGAACGACAATTTTACAACCATATTTGTCTATTTTCAACGACAATCGTTGTCTACTGAATAAGAAAAGTCGTCTGTGAACGATTATCGTCTATTAACGACGTCGTTCAGAGTTACTGAATAGGCCCCTAAGCTAGGTCTGTTTAAGTATAAGAGTAATAGGCAAGAAACGGGTGTTCAATCAAACTTGACATCGAGATAGATGTCACATAAGCAGGTGTACTGAAGATGAACTTTGCAGGACCAAGCATCAGATAGGTATAACACTTGATATTCTGAAAACTATGTGGATACTACACTGAATAAGAACGAATGGAAGTGTCAGAAGGAGGCTAAAGGCAAAAAATAGGCGGAACAGAGCCTAATAGATAGATAAGTAATATTTTAGCCAGGAGAGAGTCGATGTTATAAATATAGTTAATTTATGAATGTATTTTTAATGTATACTTTCAGTTTATTTTCATTTTTGGTATAAAACTATGGCTGATATAATAAAACTCTTAAAAGTATATATATTTTCAATCTTTATTACTATACATTATTTAGTATTCATTTATTCTCTCTGGCCTAGGGAAAAGGTCAGAAAACCCTGGTCATAATTGTTTACAATGTTGCGTGTTCCTAATGATACAAAACATTACAGAGGAATGATACTTAGCCGATGAAATCTCATAGAGTTCACGCATGACATATTGTGGTATGGAATATGGCTATCTCTGATGCATCTGCAGATTTAAATTTATTTTTGCATACTGTTTTCTATCAACTGATACCTCAAATTTATACAAGCCACTTCTTCGCACCACAATGTGACATATCATCAAATCTGCTTAATCTCGTACCATTTTTTTAAGTATCAAGGATATTCTTGGTGTAGCTGATCATCATGTTTCGAGTCATTGAACCTAAAAAATAACAAATATCAATAAATAGAATTCCGAATTTATTCCAAAAATATTTTTCTTTGGGAATTATATAGGATTTCTCGTTAATATACTGACAAACTTTTAAAGGTGGTAGGTGCATCAAAATAAACATTTTTTTGCTTATTAAAATAAAAATAATTTTATTGCCCAACAAATTAATCCATTTACAGAACAAAATACATGAAATAAATGTTAAGCATAATATTTCAAAAGAAAATAAATTTAGCAACAGCAAGAAAAAAAAAAGAATTCTAAATACATTAGCTACAAATTAGTACAACTAATGGTCGAAATAAATATCCCAATCAGAACAAAATTAATTAAAATTTGAGCACATTAGCATTATAGGTGAATTTCTTCCCAAGTTCGTTCAAATACTTGCTGTATAAAATGTTTTATGATATCTAATGGCTGTTTGGGGAACATTAAAATTTATTTAATTTATCAAAAATAGTACGTCAATAGTGTTATGTAATATTTTATAAAAAAATTTAACACTGGAAACTACCCTTATATTTTCGAAAGAAGAAGAGATTCTTCAATACCTCGAATGGGATACAGCTCATCTATTTAAAAAAAAAGGTACTTGAGAGATCGCCGCTGAACATTTTCCAATGATCTTTTATGAATATTGTAAATAAGGTTCCAGACAAGAGATGCATATTCTAGCCTGGAACGAACTAAAGAAAAATAAGGATCTCCAAGCTTTAAGAGTTTGTAAAAGAACGAGTATTACGAATTAAGAACCCTAAGCTTTTCAACGCAGAAGCAACGGTATTTTCAATATAATCCGAAAAAGTAACTTTTTGGTTGAATAATATACCATAATCTTCAATTTGTGCACAAGTCCGATAAAGGTAGGCTGTTAAATAAATAATCAAACTCGACCTTGTTATTACTTCTAGTATAGGAACATACTTTACATTTAGACACATTCATAAACAGCTTGTTTTCAGTACACCAATTTTCAACGATTCCCAAGTTGGGTCTGTAAAAAGTAACAGTCTTGAATTGATGAGATTGAGGTAAATATTTTTAAGTCAGCAGCGAACAGTAGGTTAAATTTATTGCCAAGTAATTTATAAATATACCAAATAATAGTGGCCCCAGATTGGAGCTCTGTGGAACTCCAGATGTTGCTGTGAGGGGTGAAGATGAAAATCCGTTGTAAAAGACATAATTAAAACGATGATTTAGGTAAGATGAAAATAATCTCAACAGCAACTGATCAAACCCTAAGCTTTCCAACTATCTTACAAGAATATTATGATTTTTAATTATTACAAAATACATTATGGGCAGGTTGTACAAAAAATATTCTAAACATATTTTAACTAACAAGAGTTTTATTTTTTAACTAGTTATATTCAAAAACAAATGTCATTTTTAAAACTATGTTTAACAATAACCGATGAGTATACAACAAGGTTCACAGTTTAAACTAAGTCTACATTTGAACTGCCTATTGTACAACCCGCCATATGTACAATTAAAAATTAATTGTATTTCTTTAAAATGTACTTGATTCTGTTGATCAAAACCATTCGATAAAAAAATTAAAAAGAATTTGTATAAAGGTGGTTTTTATATCTATGCTATAAAGCATGCATTGGGGTAGCATATAGATTATCTAAGTATCAGATCAGAGAGATTAAAATTAAATAACATATGTAGTGGGATTCTCATCTTTCAGTACGTCTCCTATCGAGACTTCTATCTTTGTTTGACAGACAGCGATTTTAATGTAATGTCTCTCTCTATTCTGTATGTAATGTGTCGAGTTCGCACAAAAGAATCGCTGTCCTGATCAGAAGAAATTAACCACATCAAAGGAAGAAAATTAGGTCCCCTGTTATTTTTAATTTATATTAATGATTGTTGATATCACAATAATCAATATGACATTTAGGTACCTGTTAGCCTATGATGTCCTTATCTATGTTTCTTGTAAGTTGTAAGGATTCAGATAACTTAGTAAGAGTTAATTGTCAATGAAACTCTGCAAAATGTTTATAAATGATGTTGAAATCATTTGTTAAAAATCAACACAAATACCTAAAACAAAATATAAGCTGATAAGTAATAACTATATGCAGTTTGTGGACAAACAATATAGGAAATTGAAAGAAAATCTATACAGTTAGTAGAAAAATTCAAATATTTAAGGGTAATTATTCGGAAACAGATGAAATTCACAGACCATATGCAAATACTGTTTTCTTGTTTTAATCTGACAGGTTAAAACGACTAAACCGACAATTCCGGAAGCAGAAGCGGATGATTAAAACGCACCTGATATTTTGCTTGCTGCTGTCAGTGTCAGTGAATATTATTTTTGGAGTCACAGTTTATTGATAAAGAATCAGTTAGCTCACTCGAACCTGTTGAAAGTTCCAAAATAACATCCTCTCCAGGGATACAAATTCAGGATACGCAGAAGACTGCTGTTTTATTATAGGCGGTTGTCACATATTGTATTATCTGAGTTGCGCAGTGTATAAACTGGAACATTGAGATAAAAAGTGCCGACGCAGAGTGAGCGATCTGATTCTTTAGCTATAAACTGTGTCATAGGGTTCAAAATGGCCGCGTTCCATGTTGGGTGTGTCGGACCTCTCTCTTGCCCCGTATAGTAATCAAAGTATGTGGGTTGCCCCGTCACCGTTTATAGGACACGCTTGTGCAGCGTTGCCAATAGCAATAATTTTACCCGATTTTTGGGTATTAACTAATGAACTTTTATGAATTGATTTATAATTTATTAATGCAAGATTATAGCGTTTTTGCCATTTTTCATTTAGTAGTATGTACTATTGCTGAAAAGTCATGTTTTAATATATTTTCATCGTCACTATTGCATTTATTGGTGACTTCAGGCGTTCGGGGTAATTGATGAGAAATATCACCATTTGACCGTGACAACACTGCCTTCTTTGTGTACTTGATACCTACATAACCACAAATATTTCTTAATTCTTTATTATTTTTATGAATTTTGTGAGTGATTTGTTTGTTTTTGAACTGATTGTTAAATAATAAAATGGAAATAAAACAGAAAGTCAATAGTGAAATGGAAATAAAGCACAAAATTAATACAACAGCATAAAGTTTATTTAATTGGCAGTGTCGCGATTAGTTTCGGCTTACATTGGTCAGTGACCACATGGAGGAAGGATTAATGTGACTATGTGACCACATTACATTTGAGATAATGGATAAACTTTCAGTCATGATTGTAAAGTGTAAGTGTTTTGGGTTCCAGGTTGTTACATTATTTTAATGGTAAAATACGTCTTCTTGCTAACACAAGATACCCATAATATAAGAAATAAAAACCGGATAAAACTTAAAAAATTAAAACACTTGAATCTTTTTTTATTTTATCTTAATATTTTGCATATACCTATTATTATTGCCTTATTTTTAGCTATTTTTAGTTTTAGTTAAAATAATACCCGAAATTTACATTTTATAAATAAATCGTTATAAATATAATAAATGGTTTCATTTCATAAAAAAATGTAGCACCAAAACATGAATAAACCATTATAGTTACGATTTGTTTGCTTATTGTAATCAAATCTCAACTTTAATGGCACACATAATAACCGCACGTTCAAAGTGTGCTTCCAAAAAATTATTCAGACATTCAAAAATTGCCGCCATCGTTTAGTTTAAACCCCCACCACTGTGAGGGCGCTGAAATCAGCTACGAAAATTATACATTGAGTGTACTGTCTATAAACAATATATAAAAGGTCTGTGCTTTAAAATATCCACCTATAATACAGAAAACTCCAAGGCCCGTATTTATAAACAAAACTCAGCTGAGCCGGACTTGGGTAAGTCGTCCTTGAACGAAAATCGAAGTTCGGTTATATCGCGTGAATTTAGAGATGGGTAGTAACAAATCCGTAAATAAACATAACAGTTACATATTTGCTAATAGCCATCTCTAAATTCCAGTGTTACACCGAAACGACCTCGAACTATAGAGACGTTATAACCGAACTTCGATTTTAGTTCAAGGACGACTTACCCAAGTCCGACTCACGTAAGTTCTGTTTATTCGCTCCGTGCGAAGTCATGGAAAGGGAAGCAAAAGCGATACTAGCGCTAGCTGCGGATAATTCGTGCATTTTAGGGGGATATTTTGTAATTTTGGCATATCAAATACACGTATACATTTTACTTTTTTTCAAAAAAGTAGGTAAAAACAACACAATAAGCAACCTGAGTTGCTGTGTTGAAAATTGTACAAATACTAGCAAAAAAAAAACAGTGAAACTTATATAACAAATTTCACTAACAAAGTGGAAATTAAATCAAAGAAATAAATGGATAGGTGTACAATAAGAAGAAAAATTACCTTTATTTTTGTGATAATAACAGTAATGCTGGAAATAGTAGACATCAGAAACTAGAAAGTTTTTAAATAAACAATAAATTATCATTTTACGATGTTCTTTAATATCCCTTTGTTCTTAAATGTTCATTCAGAAAGGACTAGATTTCAAGATTTCTGCCGTTGATTATAATATTTGGCTGGTATGCAATTTTGTGACTTACTGATCGGAAACCAGTTTTAATCATTCATTCTATGTTTTCTTTAGAACAAAAATGAAAATATAAGTAGCGATCCTTTTTATACATTTTAACTTCACGCTATTATAAATGGTTTCTTCAATGACAACTTATTAGACTTAGGCAACTTCTCATACATTTTCCAGTAAGTACTGTTGCCTGCCTATATTTTATTATTGATTTTTAATGATTATACATAATTTTCTTCAATTTAAGCGTGAAAAATATATAATAATAATAAATTAATGTTTTAATTGTTTTATAAATCCATATACTTTTATTAAAACTAACATATATACTTTTTATTTACGAATTCTATTAAAAATTGTATTTGTCAGTATAGGCAGAAATACTCCTTTAATACCAAAACAAATTGGCGCTGCTGTCGCGCACGGAGCGCCCTAGGCCGAATAGCCCTGGCAGCTGAGGCCTATAAAAATTGAATTAAAGAAGAAGAAGAAGATTCGTTTTGTTTTTAAGGTTAGCTCACCACACAGGCAATCTTACCGTTACCGAGCAAATTTATTTTCGTTTATTTGATTGTTTAAACTTTGGGTTGAGCGTCTCTTAAAATAATGGATATCAAACAAGAACCTTTTGAATCGTATGTTGATGAAATCAAAATAAAACAAGAAATTATAGAATGTGAAGAAGAAGAACCCAAACTCGAACAATGTTTAGGTTTGGATTTGTTTTTATTGAAAAAAATGGAACACAATTATGTGCGCGAATACGAATACTCCCAAAATGTCTCTCCTAAACTTGAACATTCGGATTTGTTGATAAAAGTCGATCACGATTATGTGCAAGATTGTGAACATGTGCAAAATGTCACTATAAATAATAAAAAAGAACATAAAGTGGAAGATTTGTACGTGGGCGTCAATGACATTAAGCAGGAACCTAGTGAGAGTGAACTTTTGTCTTTGTTTACCTATTGTGATTTACCGACGTTGAAAGATGAAAATACTGCTCATACAAGCTATTTGGATCAGTCTAGAAACAATAAACAAGCTGAAAAAGTATACAAATCGTTAAGAGATAGCCGCATACATGTTTCTAAGAAGAGCGTTAGAAAGTATATTTACCCTGCAGGTCAAAACAGTAAGTTTTTTTTAAATGAACAATCTTTTTTATTGAATCAAAAAATACAAAATTTTGTACAGATTCATGCTCCTAGAGGTACATAAATTGAAACTAATAGCGGATTCGACTGGCTGCATTAATGCGCATTTAGTTCGACTTTTTTAAGTGGTGTTCCTTTGACTGGCAGAACCTAATTAATTATAAGTCAATTATTGCATTCGACTCAAATTGCTTGGTACCAAGGCATAGTGAAATTTTTGTTCGACTGGCAGGCGCTCTTGCTTAAAGTTCGAATTTTTTGGAACTGTACTTTTTTTCAGTGCCAGTGTCATTTTGGAGGTTAGGAATTATTTAATATTTTTAAATATATCTTTGAAATCTTTGAAATTAATAGAGATTTAATTTTTGGTTTGGCAACTATAAATAAATATCATTAAAAATTTGTTAGTAACCTGAAATGTCAAGTGCTAACTGTGCCAGTCGAATAACGCTAAAGATGCCCTACACCAATGTCGTACTCTAGCTCCTGCTTGCTGTGTACACTGCTAGATATAAATTTGAATTATAAAAATGTTGAATGAGTAAAACCAAATTTGGTAGATTTTCACAAAACTTTTATTTTAAAAAATAAAAATTAAAAACACTACACATGACATGTTTCGAAGTACAACTTTTTTTTCAAATGTGACGAATTTTAAATTAGTCACATTTGAAAAAGAAGTTGTACTTCGAAACATGTCATGTGTAGTGTTTTTAATTTTTATTTTTTAAAATACTTAAAAGTTTTGTGAAATTCTACCAAATTTGGTTTTACTCATTCGAGATAAAATGGATTTTCATCAAGTAAAGGCCAAAACAATAAATAATATAAAAATGTTGCCCAAAATCAATTCAGAACTAAAACCGCTTTGTCATTGAGCAAGAGCATTCGAGTCGAATCCTCTATAACATTAACAATAAAAAATCGGGAAATAGTAAGTACCTACAACTTAAAAATATAAGTGAAACTGTTAGAAGCGAAAGGGTTCATGCGAGGGGCAAACCACTCTTTGTAAAAATGTACATGTATTGCGGAATTTACATTATTTCCGCAATCATATGGCGATTTCTGGATGACTGCGGTGATTTCCATGTGACTTCTACAGATTTCTAGTTACTGCGGTGATTTCCAAAGTGATTTCAATGGATTTCTCGTTACTGCGATGATTTAAGTATTGACTGCAGCGATTTCTGTACTGATTTTAGGCGATTTCTGTATGGATTGCCAGTATTTTTTTAAAATTGCAGGCATTTCTGAAGGATTTCTATGACAATGTATGGTTGGTTTCTAGTAAAAAACATTAGCTGGGTGTTATATCAGGAGAACTAAATTTTGTATAGGACATGTATGGGTCATACAAGAAAAAGAAAAATTAAAGTTTGTGTAAGATGTAAAAAAAAACGTGAACATTGTTTTATTAAATTAACTTTATTTTTTATGCCAAAGAAGGCAGCAAAGCACCTCGGGAATTTTGAGTTGAAACATATGCCACATTTTTAGGCTATTTTAAGGCTATTTTTATATCCTATTCAAAAATTTTATGCTCCGCGTCTTTTGCAAAAATCAAGGTGATCTGCTAGCTTCGAAAGAAGTCAGCAGAGCACCTCAGTTTTTTAAAGCTTTTTTCCAAAAACAACGACACCATATTTTGAGGCTATTTTTAGGCTCTTAAAATATAAAACTTTTCGAAAAATTTTGTTATTTTTAAAAAATACAGGATGCTTTGCTAGCTTCGAAGGAATCTAGCAGAGCACCTCGGTTTTTTAAAGCTTTTTTCTAAAAACAACTACACCACATTTTTAGGCTCTTGAAATATTATAAAACTTTACTAAAAAATTGCTATTTTTAAATAATAGAGGGTGCTTTGTTGGAGCAAAGTCAGCAGAGCACCTCGGTTTATTATTATTTTTTTCAGACAACTAGTTATGCTATGTTTTAAGCTATTTTTAGGCTCTTAAAACAATATATAACTTTTCAAAAAAAATGAATTTTGCGAGGGGCGAATCACTCCCGCAATACATGTACAAAATGTCCGAAATCCCATTGAAAATCGCCGCAGTCCCATCAAAATCAGCGGCAATCGCTAAGAAATCGTCGCAGTCGTTCAGAATTCCCTCGCAGTCTCCCCCAAATCTCCCGCAGTCGCTGAGCAATCACTAGCAATCATAAAAATCGCTCGCAGTCAGTTGACATTTCACTCATTCGCCATTGTGCTTTGACTAGGCCAACTAAGCCATCTTGTGTAAAATTAAACAAATTGCATTTACGTTTATCGAAAGTGTCGTTCCATCAATTATTATTAATTTTAAAATGCCATTTTTGACAAAGTTCATCAAATTTCTGATCTGATCTGATAGAAGATACTTCCAAGGTGGTCCAGAATTGTCTCTGAATTTTATTTAATGCATAATAAAATTGTTTGTCCACGACCACTTAATAATAAATCAATATTCTACCTCCTAACTAAGAGCATATAGTACCCATATATCACGAAGTGAATTATGATAATTCACGCTTTTGTAATTCTGGCACATTCCGGTAGATAACTAAAGATAGGCGATACTTTTCATAACGATATTTTCTAGATCGAAAAATAAAAAAAATCAATAAATCAAAAAATCGATAAATCAAAAAATCGAAAAATCGAAAAATAGAAAAATAGAAAAATCGAAAAATCGAAAAATTGAAAAATTGAAAAATCGAAAAATCGAAAATCGAATATCGAAAATCGAAAAATTGAAAAGTGAAAAAAACAACAGTTAGTTACCTATGTTTAATAAAAACTTTCCATTCTACACTTAACTTTTATTTAATAAAGAAACCATAATGGTCGTGGACAAAGTATAGTATTAGACTCGCAATTTATGGCCATAAATTGCTCGTTTAATAATATACTATTGTATTTTATTATAGGTGGTCATATATGTTTTAATTAAGGTTTTAAATGTATTTTATTTAAAAAGAATTTAATTTATTGACAGATTACATTTTTTTTTTACTTTCCTGTCTGTATACAGATAAGGAAAGTATAGGAATCATGATTTTTTTGACGGATTTTTATGTTTTGTAAATCCGTTTTGACTATTTTCGCGATAATGTATGCGTGTATGTGTGTGTCTGTATCTGAATACTCAATAACTCGTGAACGGATAAAGAGGAAAACACTAAATTTTAAACTTAAGTTTTGATTAATCCTCTAATAATGAGTGAATTACATTTTAGGCATAGTCGGAACATCTGGGGAGAGTACTTTATAGGGTTCGTTTTTTTACTACGAATATATCGCTCACTGGGTGCAATAGTGACACATCACAAAATTATTAGTTTTGAGAAAATCACCGATGGATTTGAAAGATTTTTAAATTGTACAGCAACTTTTTTACTTGATTCAAAGTTTGATAATAATATGTGTTTAAATTGGATACCAAATTGTATTATTGCTACTTCTATAACTGAAAGTATTTTTTTTACTTTTAACAAGTAATAAGAGCACATTTTGAAAATACCCATAATTAAATATGCCATACTGGCACAATTTACATTGTTCCAATAATATTAGAATTCATAATAACATTTTATTATACAATAGCGGCATACCTTCAAATGTGCCATTTTTGTTTCACTAAAGTTGTAATATTCAACTAACCTTATCGTACTATTTAAAATATGCCAATATTGAGTCTTTTTATGTTCTTCACACTGCGATGGTCACCGACACGATGAGTTTTTGTGCCGGTATTGCCGCGGCATCGTCAGCAAACGCGCCAAATTCAATAGTGGCCTAGTACTATCTAGCGGTACCAGAGTAAGACAAACATGTACCACTAATGTTGGTTGGTAAAACAAAAAATGGAAATGTTATGGTACCCTTTACTAAAAATGGCAATATTTAGAGATGTGCCACTATTGCACCCAGTGAGCGATATGTTATTTACGCTTGGAGAAGAAAATTCTTTAAATTAAAGTTGCTTGTGTTGCTCTATAATTTTTATCCTATATGTAAATAATTTTCCAAAAAATTTTCAAAAAAGTGCGTATTTAGAATTTTTAAGAAAAGTTCAAATTTCGAATATGGTGAAAACTCAAAAACAGTTAAAGAGAAAAACAAAATTTTAAACTTAAGCTTTCATCCATTCTCTAATGAGCTGATTAAGAGTTTGGGCATAGTCAGAGCACTTTGTAAAGGATAGTTTTTCTGCTTAATAGAATTATTTAGTATAGATCCAAGTAGCTGTTACCCAATGAGTTTCTTAGCGAGGTCCAAAGTTGAGGACTGTACTAAATTAGCTTCATTAGATATTAAGTTTTGCTTTGTTTTTAAATTTATTTTTGTTACTTAACTCTACCCGAGGGGTCATCCACTAGTTGAAAATTTGTACCAGTAATGCAAATTTCCTCTGCATTCTGCGTAATGCTTGCTAATGCGAACTTTTTTTAGGTAATTCAATGTAATGCAGAATAATTCGACGTAATACAATGTAATGTAGGATAATGTGGCGTAGTTGATTTTAATGCAATGTAATTCAAAGTAATACCACGTAATTCAGAGTAATGCAGTGTAATTCAGAGTAATGTTTTGTAATGCAAGATTTGCTCCAAAAATATGTTAGCCATAGTATTGAGTTTTGTTCAGCTTTGTGAAACTGATTGGGTCTGGTTTCTGATGCAAGTCTAAGAACAAAAATAGTTTAGGTTAAATATGTTTAAATCTTGATTTAATTATACAGGGTTAAATAAAAAGAAACAACAGAATTAATCAAAATGTGGCATTTTAATGCTGCATTAATCATATGCACACAACAGTCAAGCATGTTAGTCATGACATCAAGTATGGAAAAAAATATAATATGCCTATTTTAAATTGTATACATGATATTGGTTGTACAAAATTTGTTATTTCAATAATTTAATTCATAAATGTAGCATTTGTGCTTCTTCATGAAAATTAAATTCTTTATGAAAGTTATAAGATCTCCTAACTAAGAAAATATCTATTCTACCCTGAGGAAATTTAACAACTCCGTTAAAAAACTTTTGGTGGAGAAGGTATTATGAGTGGGGAGAGTACTAATGGTAACATTATTTAATTTTGTTTTAGATAATTTTTGTATGACCCTTGAATATATTTTTGGTATCTTTTTAAATTCACCCCATCTCATAACTCGCTGGACATAGGTACATGTAACAAGACTATTCTAGGTAAAATAAAAATAAAAAATAAAACAAAGAAGTTTTTTATTTAGATTTTTTAAGTTTTTTTAATATAAACTACTTTAATGAAAACTGTTTCTTCAATACTTTGTATTTTTTTTCTATGGCGCATTTATCGGCTCTTTTAATACAAAAGGGTCCATTATTTAAAAGTTTAAGAGGCCCATAAAATATAAATTGTTGTTCAACATTTTGGATATCTTCTTCTTTAGGCCATAAGAAGGTATCTAGTTCCATTTTAAGAAATTTTATTTTAAATATTCTGTTTTCTTCAACCGAATCCAAAACTCGGCCTATATACCAATTGTTATCATAATAGACGGCATAATAATATTCTTTTTTGATACTTATATCTAAGGCTTTTTCATTGCCTGATTCAAATGACTCGCTTTCTGTATCACTTTCAAGAATGCAACTAATAGAACTGTCAGAAGTTTCACTATCACTGTCTTTGCCCTGATTTTTAGTTATATTTATATCCTTTGTTTTAGATTTATCTGTACTTTTAAATCTTGATAACCTATCACTTGATAGTCGCCCAGAAGTTTAACTTTCCTATTATTTCGTCTATTTGATTTGTCATTTCTTTAAATCTCGCTTTTAAAATAACAGTAGATATGCAACCCTACAAAAAAAACTACATTGGGATATGTGCTTTAATTTGTTTTTATATATACAGTGTGTCCATGGATGGGGTCCCCAAGGGGGAAAAATCTTTATTATTCATTTTACGACCAAAAGTCATTCTTTATAAAAAGTTTTGCTTGTTGAGAAAATAGAGTTGCTTTATAAAAATTTTAGATTAAATGTACAGGGTGTTAATAAATTAGGAAAATATGAAAATGCTTCAAGAGGGAAGTACCATTATTTATTATTTTTAACAAAAATTTTATAAAACAAAGTTGTTTATAAACTAAAGTAAAGTCTAAATACAATTTTTGAAATAAAAATTTGAATTTTTAAAAATAAAATACAAATGAATAATCAAATTTTCCCTATTGGGTACCCCTATCCGTGGACACACTGTATATATAAACCAGTGTTGCCAGACGCCAAAAAGAGAATTATCGCATGAACCGTTTAAAATTATCGTACAAAATCTATGCTTGTTAAAAATGGGTTTTTTAATATAATTTTGAAAAAAATGAGTTATTAAAAGAGAAAGAAACATATTTAATTGTTTTTATCTTTATATTCTTCTTATATTCAGGCGTAGTCCTCGTTTCACTCTTTTTAGAGTCTGCATTCGACGTGTTTATATTACAGTCTAGATACTCACTTAAGTTCAAACTTAACTTAAATCGTAAATGTCTTTTTTACACGTCTTTCAAACCCGAGCAATCGATAACAAACTGCAGCGACTATAGGTGCAAAGCAAAATAATAAAAATGCCAAAACCAAAAAGCAATGTACGGGGAATCCCATCTATACTAAATTCAACTTAGAAATTCCACCGAGGTAAACAATGATCAGCGCGTGCTATTCACGTCCTTACTGACGCAGCGATCATTTATTGGTGAAATAGTCGAGGAAGTTCCCACTATAACTTATACAGTGGTAAACAAAGCCGAATCTTTAAATCAGTTGCTTCGTGTCTAGCGCTGACGCGCCCCTGGTATCTTTTAGAATCACGCGGCAGTTACATGCATTTGTTTACAGCTTTGGAATATTGAAGTTGAATTTAGTTATTCGGTAATATACCCTGAAAATGCCACAAGTTATGCAAATTTAATACCTTAATTTAATATTATACTTTTCATATTATCTGAACATGGATATTTTTAATTTTGTCTCATTTTCCACTTACATTATAAAAAACATTTAAAATATTACTTATCTTCTCTTTTACACTCTTATTGAACACAGATAACTTGTACTTACTTACGCGATAGCTTCTAGAACCAGGATGTTTTTACATCCCTTCCATAAAAAAATGAGTTAATGCAAAGTAATTCAGTGTAATGCAGAGTAATGCGAAAGTAATGCAGAGTAATGCGAAAGTAATTCAGCGTAATTCAGAGTAATTCAGAGTAATGCGAGAATACTGCAGGGTAATTCAGGGTAATGCAGCATAATGCAAAGGACTGCAGCGTAATACAGAGTACTGCAGCGTAATGCAAAT